>JAXGGA010007831.1:0-60268 GCA_038373865.1 Uloborus plumipes | reverse complement strand
CATCGACCCTCAAACATCGATGGTAAAAACATCGATGTTTCCAAAACATCGACATCGATGTCGCAGCCCTAATATATATATATATATATATATATATATATATATATATATATATATATATATATATATATTTTTTTTTTTTTTTTTTTTTTTTTTTTTTTTTTTTTACTGTAAATTATGAGGAAAACATCTGAGCCCCCCCCTTAAAATTTCGTATATGGGCGCCTATGGGGAGAGGGGTTGTTTTTAGGTGTAAAGGTTCCTTTTTTCTTTTTCTTTTTTTTGTGTGTGTGTCTAATAGTCTACAGGGGTGATTGTGAGTTCATAAAAAAATACCTGAAAGTTTTAAAGAAAAAGTGGGGGCGGGAGAGTGTTTTTTTTTTAAATCAAGGCACCTATTACTTAAGCACACCTAATTTTATAATTATACACACATAATAATTAATCTCCTTTCATAAAGTAACACATTTTATATATTCAAATAGTTTTTAGTCAAAATATTGTACATGCCTTTAATTAAATTGTAAATGAGTAATAAAATTACTTTTGAGCTGGTGATGAGCAATTATCTCAAAAAAATATTTTAAGGAGAAAGCAAAAGTCTAACAGAATTACTGTTTGTTGTGCGAAAGCATTTATAAAGTAATGAAAGTTGCATTTGTTACATTTTGTTGCATTTCATTTATTTGTCTCCTAACTAAGGGTAATAAGCATCAAAAGTTCAAAAGTGAGAAAAATTTGATTCTCATATCGGATGCAAATAAAATAATTTAGTAAGGTAAAAAAACAATTAGAATTTTCATCTTAACATTTCTATTTGATGAATATTATTAATAATTATCGGTATAATCATCGAAAATTCGAAAAAGAAAAAAAAATCCGGAGGTGGGAAGATAAAAGCATAATTAAAAATATTTTATTTCCGGTATTTTCGAACATGAAAATACCAGAATCGATCATGAAAATACCGGAAATCCGGTAAAATACCGGAACACAATCACCCCTGAGTCTAGTACCGTGATGTGTGAGGAGGTACGAAACCTCTTTTGTAGGTGTGATGAATATTTTCATTTGTCTTAAAATGGCATAATTATGAAAATTAGCTTGCTTAACATTAGTGATGTGTAGAAAACCGGTCATTTGTGCGACATATCATTGTTATAATTAAGTATCATAATTATATTGATTGGTTAAGGCTTGTGTAGCGTTTAAAATATAAAACCCATGCATTAAATCAAATTATATAAATTTTGCAGTGCTGTCGAAAATTTGTATTAATTGAATAAAATATTATTTTACGCAGCTCAGCATTAGTTTACTAACTGCTGTTTCCTTCATTTTATTTGCGTAAACATTACTGTGGAATATAATTGCGGGCCCACCCACTAAATTAAGGCACGAGCCGCCACTGGATATGGCCTAATAGATGGCAAAAAGATTCGAGACCCAAATATTAAAAGCATTCGGGCAGATTAAGATGTTGTGTTTCAGGAATTTAAAAATATTAGAATTTTAAATCGCAATTAGTAGATCTTTTCAACACATACGAGCATACAAGCGTAAGCGAATTAAAGTGTCGAAATACATTATACGAATTCATTTCAATGTATCAAATGCTTCGACTAAACATGAAAAAAATTATGAATACTTTTAAAAATAATACTAATATTTAAAAATATTTGTTAAATTAAATCATTTAACTTCTTGACTTTGTTTTCAGCGATATTTTTCGCAATAAGAGATATATATTCACTCTCTAAATATTAAGTACAAGTCCCTATTTTTGGGGCAATGCATGAGAGAAAAATGGAGATCCTAAATCACATGCCTGCGGATCTTTTTTCCAAAATGCATTTAAAACACTTTATGTTTGAGAATTGAAAGAAACAAATTCATGTTTTATGCTTTTGCGAACATTTTAAGCCTTGAAAAACGATGATTCAATTATTCTGTGAGGAAAAATTAAACTTAAATACGATACGATAAAAACGAAATGCTCCCCCCCCTCCCCTGGTAGAAAATAGAATTTGAGTAAAGAGCTCATTTTATTAAAGGAAATGTATCCCTCCCCCTTGGGTTAGATCGACACCCTGATTAAGTAAATATATAAATTCAAGTTTTGGGCATACCTTAAAGTAATTTCAATTTGCAAAATTTTGGCCAATTTCTCAGTAAAATAAGATGATTATAGATAATCGGCAAAGTTGCAGAGTTCCAATTACTGCCGATAAATGGATGCCTCTCCCAAATTCAAACTCAAAATAAAGAAAAAATCTTGACTCTCAATGTAAAAACATACTAAACCACATTTTCAGAACTTATAAACATATGGCACACTCCGCGTTGAGAAAAAATGTAATAAACAAACAGCTTCTCACTGCCAAGAAAGGCATCTCACGTCTTCTTACCCTGTCGTAAACTTCTCGGCGCGATTCTAGATACCTTAAATTAGAAGTGGCTTTGAGATTAGCGATTATTCGTGTCTCACGAGATGTGACGTCACGGGGCACAAAAAAGTAGTAGAGAGTAGGGCCCCTGAGGAGAGAAATCGAAGACTAGCGACAGTGCACATTAGAGATATTATGACGGCTAGAGCATTAGAAAGCAATGAGTAGCGTGAGTATCGTCTAAGAGATCTGAGAGATAGAGCAACTAGATCAAGACAATCGGAGACAGTGAGTCAGCGTCAGTTTCGTTTAAAAGAACAACAAGAGAGAACTACTACATCAAGACTAAATTTATTTATTCTTGCGTCTGGTGAAACTAAGAACTTGTTTATGAACAAGTTTTGCGTTAAATTTTTATTAGAATTTTTTGAGAAGCTAAAGTTTTATATTAATACGCACCCGGGCAACGCCGGGCATAAAGCTAGTCTTTATATATATATATACACATATACATCAATTTATCTATCACAAATTTTGCCGCTCCTAAAATCTCGCCCTAAGCTGTGTCAGGGTGTCACACACAGGTCGTCTACCCCAGGAGCCCGGGCTGCGACGCGATATAGTAAAAGTCCGTCACAGATCGAAGGTTTTTGTCTCAAATTGTGTTCTTTCAGAACTTTAATTTCAAACGCTTTAATATCCAGCCAGCCATTATCTTGGGAGAGAACCTGAACCTAGTTTCAGACCGTTCCCCATGCGTCAACAGAGATGGCTTATAATTGAGTTTTTAGCAGCTGTTGGGTTGGGTAATTCCCCAACCCAACATCATTCAATCTGTTCTCTCTACCTTTTCCCTTTCCTTTCAGGCACCACTATTTTTTATTTTTAACTGCGCTCAATACCATACTCAAAAAAATATTTTTGTCATTTAAGATAGTCTAAAATTTTGTTTAAGGATCTAAATTTCGAAAAAAATGTAGGACAGGTTTCCTCGAAAGTTTACCTCCTAGCATTTTTAAAAAATCCTTTAAAATTTCGTTTCCACACTTCAATTTAAAACTAATCTTAGGAAAAGCCTCGACGCTTCACCCCCTCTTTGACAGTCGAAATCCGTATTTGCTCGTTTGAAATTCCTCAAAAAATTCTCGACCGACTCTTCCACTAACTGTAAGAGGCTACGAGAGCATATTTGGATTCATTTCGGAATTTTCGCGATATAACCCGTCGACCTGTTCATATGTTAAAGAAAGTTGTTACATTTTTTTTATTTTTAAAACTTATTTTTTAGCATTTTCGGAGGAGAACGTCCAATCTTCATTAATGAATCGACTTTAAGTTTCTAGGACTAAAAAGACCCTAATTGCAAAAAAAAAAAAATCTAAAGAAAAACTTGCAACAACTCATCATTAACCCTGCATCATTGAAGGTCGTTTTAAATTTCGTTTTTAGTACCTCACTTTTAGGAACATTCCAGAGAAGGGTCTCTGGCCTGAGCAATGCAAAAATCAGTAAAAATCGTTAAGTTTCGTTTTTGCAACTAATAACGGAAAACCTTCTGGGCGAAAGTTCCCGAACTCCAACCTTTTTAACGCCACATAAGATAGCTTACATTGTGTACTGAAGACTTTAGTGTCGATAAAATTCTATGCAGAATAACAATCTCCGTTATCCTTCGCTCTCAATATGTCCAAGATTTCCCACAATTGTGTTTTGGACTCCAATTTCGGAAAATTTCCGGGGAGCAGCCTCTCGAACGTAACAATTTTGAAGAAAGATAAAAAACAGAAACCTTCTCTCATTTTGACAAACGGAAGGGGATTGCAAATCTCCAGTTGTTCTAGGGCTTATATATATTAGGGCGTAATAATAGTCCAGTTGTTCCACTGACAGTTTGTCTAGTGCAGGGTGTAAAAAAATCAATGATTTTTTTTTTAAATCAAAAAAATCGGATTTTTTTTATTTAAATCAGATTTTTTTGATTTAAATCGGATTTTTTTGATTTTTTAAAAAAAAATTAGAAATTTCAGTTATTAATTAATTTTTATTTATGAACAATTTACCTTTAAGTTTTTAAAAATACAAAAACACCTTTGAAGTAAAGCTTCACCAGTAAGAAACCCAGAAAAAGTGTTAGGAGCCAATCTGAAAATAATCCTGTCTACTAGCTAGGATAAAAATCAAATGGGGCAGGAAGCTCAACCCAATCCTCACTTCATTCAGCTCCCCTCCCTCTTTATTTTGCTTTTGTTTTGTAAAGCTGGAATATGTTCCATTTCAGCCACTAATAAAGACTGCCCTCCCCCCCCCCCCAGCCCAGTGCTAATGCAAGGCATAGAAAATTCATCTTCTGTTTGGTTGTTTTTGTTTTTTCTTTTCACTGAAAATATATCACACACATTCTATCATGTCCCTCCCCCCTCAATTCACTCTTTGCAACACCTGCCGTGCACCTGCATGTATTTTCTTTACCTATTTCACATATTAGACAACAAATAGCACTATTTGTGCATACATATTATTTGGACTGCAACCTTCCAGCATCTGTGGAGAGGGGATGAGTAGGATTACTTTTCCATTTATTAGATGGAAATCAAAGCTCTAAAAGAAAATGGTAAAAATAATGAAATTGGGATTGTCCAAGAGAATTTTTTAAGGATTAAAATAAAAAGTGATTTAAATCAATGATTTTTTTAAAAAAATCAATTGATTTAAATCGCGATTTAAATCACTGATTTAAATCAATTGATTTAAATCATCGACACCCTGGTCTAGTGTAATTTAGCGGAGCTGGACCTGCGAGACCTCTATTTTCGCAATCGTTCATCCTAGATGCATACTTCTAATTTCAAAAAAAAATCTCAAAATAAGATGAAGTGTTTCTTAGACATCGCGAAATTGGCTCGGGTTACGATAACGCGTAAGGATAAAAATATTTATTGCACTACATTGCACATGCGGTGAAGAGGGAGACACCAAATAAAGTTTGTGACCAGTGTTCTCAAAAGTCAGTAAGGGAGTCCTGTTGCTAAATAATGTTTCTTGTCAATATCTGTTTTCTCATAATTTTGTGATAAAATTTTGCATTTGTAGTAATTTCAAGAAGCTGACCCAAATGGGGCTTACGACACTTTGGCTTTTCCAGAAACTTCTTAGCGATTAAAATTTTACACTGTTTGGATGATATAAGGATTATCAACCTTGGTTTTTAGTAGTGTGAAATGGATGTATGTGCTTTATCTTCACCTACAATTAAACTTAAATTTCCGGACTTCTGAACAAATTTTGGTAATATTTCTTTTTTTCATGCTGTCTAAACACAAGGTAGAATGCAACAGCAAAGGCAATTAAAAAATGCATTTTGACTGTAATTGCATCCATTTTTGTCATGGAAATGTCTATGTCTGTGTATGAGTATGTATGTTCCTCGCATAATACAGAAACAATTAGACATGGAAAGTTAAAAGACCACTCGTACAAGATCAGGTTGTACACTTCTCTTGTTGATTGTTATTGGATATAGTCGATCTAAGCGAATAGCTATCCTTTCTCCCCCTACTCAGGTAGCAAGTTTTAACACCGAAAACTTGGAAAGAATAGAAATTAATAATAATAAAAAAAATTCTTGAAAATAGTTTTGCCCTAACATTAATCTTATTGAAGAGATGTTACACACACAAAAATTAGTAAGTCAATGTATCATATACTTGAAAGCTTTTTTTTAGGTTATTCCTATTTCTTATAGTTATAAATATTTAATTTTTACAACTACTTGGTAGCTTGGTGTGAAAGTAGTATATACTTTCATACAAAAGAGTTTTTTCAGTCTGCATAAAATAAATTTATAGTGAAGGGTTTCAAAAGTGAGGACCATCAAAAAAGTTAAAAATTGCATTTATTTAATGGTAAGTGAAACAGAAATGCACTATATTATTATGTACATAATAAAATTCTGTAAAAAATTTATTTTGAAGGAATTAACAGTATTATCTTTGCATTATTTAAATTATTAGCATTTAAAAGATTTGTACAACATGCGACTGATATGTCACTCAGACCAGAAACTTCAAGCATTGTTAACAATCAAATTGCTGCCCAGTCCAGTCCAAAGTGATGATATGGTATAATAGAACCTAGAAGCGAATTTTAATACTGGATTTACACATCAAAAAGTTATTTGATTACATTTTTACTATAATTAACAGTAAATGTATATCAAAATATCAAACAAGTCATAAAATGAAATGCAAATTCAAAAAGAAATAATATACTCTAAACTTTATTCTGTTTTTAATAATGCAGTTGACTCTCTCTCATTCAATTTTACAGTTGAATTTATTTAAAAATAGCTACAGTACATTACTTTTAAATAATATCAGTTAAAACTGAAATTATTCAGTGTTCCAAATATTTAGTGGTAGGTTTGGAAAAAAAAAAAAAAGAAGCACAGAAGTGATAACAATGCAGATAATGCTTCTGGTGTGACCTTGAAGTGTAAATATTTACTTATCAAAACATAAAATGATATTCAAGGAAACTGACATTCATAGGGATACCAGATAAAAAGGTTTCAGATAATCGAGAGACTGCTCTAGTTCCAAAATATAGCAGCCGACTAGCTGTGTATTTGTTGATTTTGAAGTTGTGAAGATTCATTCTTCGCTAAAATAATTCTAGGAGATGCAGCTTACAACTTTATCTTGATTGAGAAATTCTTTTCTTCACAATTCCACATCCAGTGAAGATAAATGTGCCAACATCAATTATGTCGTTTAGAATGAACCGAAAAGCACAAGCAGAGGAAATGACCGTAAATTAAAACCAAATCTCTCTGCTATGTGCCATTCAGTTTGGAAATTTAGAAAGTAGGAACACGAAATGTAAGCTTTTCAGGAACCTGGAATGAGAAAAATGTAAAATATGAAATCAAATTTCATGAAATATGAATACATTTTAACAAAATAGAATACAATACGGTTTTTCAAAAGGTTCAATCAGAAAAATGTTTTTGACTGCGGAATAATTACAATAAAATTGCTTTTTCTTCTTGTTATTAGTAAACAAACTTTTATTTGCTTTCTCATTCTTTCCACAGTTCTTATATTAGTTTGAATTAGGCACAGAACTTTTACTTCTGTTGCATTTTTTTCGCTCTAAAGCAACTTTGTTTTAGCCCCAGTAGCAGAAATTGCGAGACGTGATACGTACGTCGCAGATTTTTCATCACTCTGCAGATAATTTTTAAAAGAAAGAGAAATAAAGAAAGAAAGGGAGGGAAAAATCAAATGCAGCTCAACGAAAATTGAGAGAAAATAAATGTCTTTGGTGAGCCAGAGAGTTTTGCACTTCATCTTCAAAAAAAAAAAAAGGAAATTATCCGATGTTTTGTACCTTCATCATACATTTTTAAAATCCTTCCCTAATAGATTGGTAGGCAGATTAGCTGAGCGGCGCTGAAAATCGAAAAATAATGGAAAGATATTTCGTGATTGGTTTACTTGCGATTCTTTCACTCCTGCAGAAAACATTTATGTTGGGGTTGGAAGGGGCTGGCTCCTTGCTTGTAGTAAATGTAAAGAATCGTGGATTCGCTGTTAGGTTAACTGTTTGTGCTTTCAAAAATAACATTTGTTTGAGTTGTAGTGGTCACTAAACGAGTTAATTAAGGAAAATAACTCTTTTCCCCTTTGGGGGTGGGCGATCTTTTTTTTTCCCTATTATAATGGCTGCTTTTAAAGATTGCATCAAGCATGCCAATGGATATCCGCCTTTTCTTCAGTTTCATTTTTTCCCGATTTTTCGCGGCCAAATTTTTCGCTTTTCTCTTGCAGTTTTAATTTAAAAGAGAATTCAACTTTTAAAGTTAAAATAACTTCTTTTAAAAATGAAATAAGTTCATACTAAAAAAAGAAACCCCTCTCACTATTGAAAAAATTACGCAAATTCATGACAACAATAGTTTGATCTTGTGATATTAAAATCACACGAATGTTCTTTGCGATTTTAATATAAATATCGAGTGCTTTAAATTTTCGTATTCTCCATCACATATATCTAAAACCGTATTTGTTTTGAAACATCAAGCCTGTGCGTCCCCAAAAATCGTACGGCCTGTTTGAGACTTCAATCCTATTATATCCTGCAATTATTTGATTTAATTTGAAAGGTGGAAATTGCTTTAACTAATACTATTTTAAAATGATTTGTTTTACTTTTTATTTCAATAATAAATTCATTTTTTAAACTGCAGTTACATATTTTTAGGAAAGTACAGAATTTTAAAAAACTATCCACATAATTATTTCATTTGTTTCCAAAGTAAATATTTTTTTTAATACTTAAATTTGATTTTATGTTTAATAAAGTTCATACACAAATGAATCTAACAATTGAAAACAATAGCTTTTACCGTATAGGAGGACAGAAATACATTCTAATTAAGTTTAGTGTAGTGAATTCCTATAGTTTACATATTAATGTAATATACAATTTAAAAAAAGAAATTTACAATTCATTGAACACAATTTGGCGTTGTATGTAAGTAATCAATCGAATTTTCTAAATCAATTATTTAAATATTTATGGTTGTGTCATAAAAAAAATTTCAGACTCTTCAAAAGGGCCATTCCAGCCTTACGTGTGTGACTTTTTGACACCATTTTTTTGCAAATAACAATAGAAACCAGGACGATATTTTTTATATATTTCTTAGTGGTTGCTGTTGGATTAACAGAAGATATGCAAAAGTTGTAATACGGCGTTATTTTTTTCATAGGATAATTTTGAATTTTTTAATAAAATTTTAAATACAGCCTTACGTGTGTGACTCGGAAAATCTGAAAATAAGCTATACCTCATATTATTTTGTAATTTCCTGTGAAGTTTTAAAAGATAAATGAACGGTGATTTTTGTGCATGTGTCTAAGTATACTAAGTAAGTATTCCACATATTTTTTTTTTCTAAACTTTGTAGAGTAGCAGTAAAAAGTTTTTAATTTGCCTTACGTGTGTGACACTAGAGCCTTATGTGTGTGACCGCATGCAGCATGTCTTCATTTTGAAGTCAATTCAACTTCCACAACTGATAATTATAGCTATCAGCATTATATATGTGTCTATATGCCTTTACCCCCCCTACCCCCCCCCCTCTTCTAATATTTTTTGAGTGAGCAGTCCGATTTGAACAAACTTTTTTTTGTTCGAAAGATCTCGGCGAGGAGACCTCATTCTCATATTTGACTTTTAGATTTGAACAATTTTTCGTTCAACTTTGAACCGTTCAAACAACCTGTCCCCGTTAACAACTTTTGAGTAAACAGTCCGATTTGAACATTTTTTTTTTGTTCTAATAATCTCGGCGAGGATAAATAATTCTCACATTTAATATTTTGGTTTGAGCACTTTTTTGTTCAACTTTGAACCGCTCAAACAACTGGTCCCCCGCTAATTACTTTTGAGTGAAACAGTCAGATTTGAACAAACTTTTTTTGTTAGAA
Source organism: Uloborus plumipes (assembly GCA_038373865.1). Taxonomy (NCBI): domain Eukaryota; kingdom Metazoa; phylum Arthropoda; class Arachnida; order Araneae; family Uloboridae; genus Uloborus; species Uloborus plumipes. The sequence goes on along the minus strand of JAXGGA010007831.1, from coordinate 50,388 downwards.
AGATCTCGGCGAGGACAATTCATTCTCATGTTTGACTTTTCGAATTGCCCCCCCTACCCCCCACGTACCCATTATCTTTCGGATGAATTTTTTACCAAATTTGAAATTTGAAATTGGCTAACGGAAAAGTAGGCTCGTTCAGTTTCGGGCGGAACCACTTGTTTAATATTTGATTTTTTACCCTAAACGAAAGATCTGATTCTGTTGGACAACGCCGCTAGTAAATAATTAAATTGCAAAGATGTGTTCACAAAATAAAGAATGAAGACGAAATTAATTCTCATTTGTATACGAATTATATATAGGTTATTTTAAAATTATTTATATAACATGTTACATGTAATCAGAGGAGATTAACAAAAAAGTTTAAATTAAAAGAATCGGTTCCTGGGAAAGTTTCTCAAACAAAGACCTGACTCTTAACCCTTCACTGCACGATTTTTTATATTTTCATGAAAAAAGTCATATGTTACCTTTTAATAACTCTGAGTTCAGGAAAAATGAAGGAAAAAATTTATCTTAAAAATCTGCACCAAAAATGATGTTTTAATTGTTTGTTCTACATATGGCACACAGCACATAGCATATGCTTTGTATACCGATAAATGTAATAATCTACAATGTGTTTTGTGCCATAAGTGGTACAAACGAATTTGCCACTTAGTGTATTAAAACATTTTTAGAACAAAGGAAAAAATGACTAAACACACTTCTAACGGAAATGCAGACACTCTTTTTTTCAAAAGCAAGAACTGTAATATCTAGACTAGTACAACTAACTAGTGCATAAACATCACACTAAACTGTTATAGCAATGTTCCAGAAGGGGCGTAAAACTCAGTTTAACTGCATTTAAAAAGTCATTGGAATATATGAGGGTTTATTTGGTTTGTGCCAGATCTGGCACACCGTGCAGTGAAGGGTTAAGGTAAACCATTCAAAAGCCTTACGTGTGTGACAGCTTTTAAAGAGCCTCGTTAAAACGTTTCTGCCGAATGGATGAAGATGTAAGTCAGGTTACAGGTGTTATGTATCAAGTTAATTTATGATATGAGATAGTTTTCTTTTAGTGCCCTAATTAGACCTTGGGGGGGGGGACTTTTCTTTCTTTTGCCTTACGTGTGTGACCAAAAAAAAGTAACCTGCATATTTTGAGGGGTTAAAAACTTAGGAAACACTTTATTACAAAAAATATGAGATATAATCATACTAAAGGATCTGAGTTCATGATATTTGATAGTTTTTCCAGAAAAAAATTGATTATTAGGTGAAAAAAATTCTCTTACATTTTTTCACTAACAATGCATTTTTTTTTTTTTGAATTTGTCTCAATGTTATTAAACAATTCTAAAATATGAGAAAAGAAAAATTTTATCTTAAAATTGATGCTGGAATCGAAAAGAGTAGATATTTTTTTGTCAAAAAATAAGGTTTGTTTTTGTATTATGGGGGGGAAAAAAATTGGTGTGTTAGGACCACTTTTCGTGGAATTGCCCAAAAGTGCTTGATGTTAGGCGAACACCCTAAATATTTTTTTCTTCAATATTCATTGCACCTTTCTAAAACTTTAAGTGATTATTTAATATGATCTACAAAACACATTTTGAGAATTTATTTGTAAAAAAAAAATTTTTTTTTCTTTTTTTTTTTAGTAAAAAGTCACATTTTTGGACAAAAATTTACAATTTCCTTAACACTTCCTGTGTGTTCACTTTTTTACTTTTTAAAAACTTTTTGTGTCTATTTCTTCAATAGGTACCGTAGAGTGATATAAAACTCCAAAATTGGAAACAATTAACTGAAACCATGGTTTACAATTAAATATTTGAAATTTCACCCCAAAAAACGTGATTTTCTTCGCCTTACTTTAGTGTATCACTGTTTAAAACCCACATATTGCATGTATACTAGTTTTTAGAGTTTTATATCACAGCAATATAACCAATAACCAATTTTGCAAAGTTTCAAATGTGTACCGTAAATACTTTTTTTGCTAGAGTTGTTGGCGTAAATGAAAACTTCGAAAACTTCGTTTTGGGAAAATCAAGAAAGAAAAAAATAATTTCAGATAAAAGGTATGCATTTGTGTGCACTTAATTTGTTCTAGTTTTCTAAATAATTGATCGATTTAGATTTTTTTTGCGGATTTAGAAAGAAGAATATTATGACTATCTGATTGTCTCAAAATCTCAAAATAGATTTTTTGAAAAAAATAGGGTGTTCGCCTACCTTAAGGAGGTTAAGTTTCTCCACTTCAATCAGTATTGTTTACCAGGTGTTTTTTGAGAGATTTTTCCAAAGAGCAACTTATCAGCAGCAAATGTATTAAAAAGTCCTTAAATACTCCACAAATTTTAATTTTAACAAGAAGTTCTGTCAAGAACTAAACGAGCCTACTTTCCCGTACATCGACATCGGCAATCTAGCATCTAATCAATATTCTCTTGAATATCTGAAACTGAAAATTATGTCAAACATACCTTTATAACACTTAAAGCTGATTTCTAAAAGCAAAATATACCACTCTCATCAGATGATCAGGACACGTAAAAAGTAAATAAACGAGTAAATAAAGTTTTGTCGCACCTTTTAAAGAATGTAACTGCTATAGTTCTTCCGTAGAAAAATTTCACAATCGTTTTCAAATGAAAAAAAAAATAAAAAATAAAATAAAAGTACAAAGAACATCAAAACACATTTTATCGAAGAAAAAAAACCTCGTTCGTTAATAAAATGTCTCGAATTTTATTTTTAATCCGTTGCCAGTTGTTAAATATAAGTAAAGAATAAAATGCTCTCGTGAATGAACAATTTTTGTAATCAAAAAAAAATATCGTCTGCCAAAAAAAAAATAAATAAATAAAAAAATAATAATAAATTAAACAAAAAAAATGAATAAATAAACAAAAAATCGTCTGCCCAGTCAGTCATTTTTTTCTGAGCCTGCATTTTTGCCATGTTTGCGGAGTCCGAGTCGGAATCAGAGTCCTCACAGAAGATTTTTCAGAAAAGTACTTAACATACATTTTTTATCAAAACTGTTTTCTTACAAAGTTAGTTTGAAGGAAATCCGCCTTTAAGTTTAGAATCAACATTCAATTTAAATTTCCCAGTAGGCGCTCATGTTAAAAATTTTTCTGAACGGTTCATCATTGAACGAAAAATGGTTCAAATTGAAAAGTGAAATATGGGAACGAGTCTCTCCGAGATCTTTCGAACAAAAAAAGTTTATTCAATTCAGACGGTTCACTTAAAAGTTATTAAGTGGAGAAAGGTTGCTTGAACGGTTCAATGTTGAACGAAAAAATGTTCAAATTGAAAATTTAAATACGGTAATGAAGTATCCTTGCCGATATCTTTCGAACAAAAAAAAGTTTGTTTAAATCGGACTGTTCACTCAAAAGTTATTAGGGGTGAGAGCTTGTTTGAACGGTTCAATGTTGAACGAAAAATTGTTCAAATCAAAAATGTAGATACGGGAATGAAGTATCCTTGAAAAGATCTTTCGAACAAAAAAAAGTTTGTTCAAATCGGACTGTTCATTCAAAAGTTAGTATCGCGGGACCGGTTATTTGAACGGCTCAAAGTTGAACCAAAAATTGTTCAAATCAAAAAATCAAATATGGGAATGAGCTGTACTCGCCGAGATCTTTCCAACAAAAAAAAGTTTGTCCAAATCGGAATGTTCATTCAAAAGTTATTAGGGGGGGACAGACAGACCGACAGACGACCGACCGACAGACCGACACACAAATTCCCCATCTCAATACCCTACTTTCAAATTTTTAATTTTTCGATATTCATTTTACCTCTTTATTTTTTTACTTGGCGATATTTTTTGGACTTGGCGATATTTTTTTTGAACTTGGCGATATTTTTTAGATGCATTAAGCTACTTTTAATACTTTTTTCGTCTTTCTTTTATTTTTAACGGGAAAGTAGGCTAAAAAAGGAGTACGCATTCTGTAAAATGTTTGCGTATTATATGAAAACTTAAAATAAAACTAATAAAATGCTGCAGATTATTTCCAACTGACCAAATCAGTGTCGCAGACTGGCTAGAAAGTTTCTGCTTCTGGGGTTTTAGCCTTCTGCACCTACTCATATTGTTGTTTTTTTCTTCAATGTGTTCCTCAGTCTTAGATAGGCTACCTTTTTCAGTATCAGTGAAATTAATATTGTTACGAAATGATAACATTTTTGACATTTAAAGAGTTTTAATATACATCAACACAGAAATATTTATCAACCTGGGCAGACAATTAATAAGAAGATTTTACTTTATCATGCAGCAAATGAATAAATATGAGACACCTAACTTTTAAATGTTTGTTGCTATATTAAAAGTATGCAGCTGAATTTCTAGAATTGTTTCTATGTCATTCAACAGTACACAGCTGACTAACCAAAACACAATCAAAAATAATTTAGGCTACCGATAACTTAAAAACAGTAAAGAATATAACTTAAATATTTTATAAAGACCTAAAAGTGTTGAAAGGTCATATTATACAGTATTAGATTACATTAATGTAAACCACGGAATAGCATGCACTAAAACAAGGTTAATTATAGCTATAAATAAGATCCCGTAGCTTTTAAATTTCCCACAAAACATAAATGTGAAAAAAAAAGCCAAGTTCGGTCAAAATGGGGTTTCTTGCAGTCAGTATCACCGACAAAACAGTTCATCATAGCTGTTGGCCCCAAAGCAGAATACTTAGTGATGTTCTGCAACGCAAAATTATTTGCCCAAAATTGTTCTGCAAGATAGATTTATGCATTATATATTTACCGTCAAAATGTTACCAAAAAGTGTTTTCTTATTTTTTCATATAATGTACTGCAATTTAGAATTTAATGAAACACAACCAAATTGAAAAAAAATATATATATATATATATATATATATATATATATATATATATATATATATATATATATATATAATGGTACAAATCATGTCTGAAACTCTTTACTTATATTAATATTATCAATTGAAATAATTTCCACCAACTAATCATATTTTTTTATTGAGTTTCAATTTTTTGTGTATAATGAAGTGTAAATAACTAGTTCATGACTCATTTATCGAAGGATATTAAATATTTTGATCACTTTGTGTAACAGAGTGGACAAATAAGCCTTTAAAATATCTTCATGATCACAAAGAAAAGTTAGAATCACAGAACAAGCATAAAGTGGAATAAACAGCCTCAAACAGTAAGTCTGTCTGCAATTTCAAGAAAAAATCTCTTTTTTTCATCATGAAATCGACTGTAACAGATTGGACATCCAACAGTTCAAATTAACTACCATAAGAAAAGAATGAGGCCCACCCTGGTTCATTTTTCTATGAAGAGTTTGAATTAGAAAGATTTCATAAGTTAGCAAATACTTCTACTTTATTTTTATTAATTTACTAGCTGACCCGGCGAACTCTGTTCCGCCTTAAAGGCAATAAATAAGCAAATTTTTGAATTTATTAAGTTTTTTACTATTAGAAAATACAAAAAAAAAATTAAGTACCTACATTAATCATTCATTATTGTTTCTGCATTTCAGTACATAGGTTACTCTTCACTTAAGTACCTTGTGATACACAACATTTTTTGTTTTATTATCAGGCGCAAAAATAAACAACGCAGATGGTCTTCCGGCCCGTGAACATGCCACATATAATTAAACAGTGATGTTTTAGAATCAAACCACAAACTTTTAAGAATTGGCCTTGTGATTTGTTGATGGTCATGACAAATGCAAGACGGATCGGAAATTGAAGTCTTTTAAATTCAAACGGCATATCGGTCGGGATCAGCGGGATCCTCGGAATGAGCAATCGTTTCTGACAGATTATCACATATAAATTTCAAGAGAAGTAACGCGTTTGTTTATAATTTACTTCACAAAAAGTCAAATAACACTCAACGCACCGCTAACTTACAACCTGTTTACTGCGCTCCGGAAACTGCCAGAACGTGTGCTTTATGTCGCTCAGCCATGGAGGTGTCAAAAAAGGCTTCGTAAAAATTCGAAGTCCGTAAGACATTTTTTCTCTTTATGTAACTGACACACATAAATTATAGCCTATGTCCGTCTCCTGGCTCTAAGCTACCTACTCACCAATTTTTAGCCATATCGGTACAGCCGTTCTTGAGTTATAAATAGTGTAACTAACACGACTTTCTTTTATATATATAGATATTTTAAATGCTTTAGTTTGACAAATATATTTATAATCATGTTATTAATGCTTACCATATATATACTTCATCACCGGTTCAGAAATTCAGTTCAAAAAACTCAAGTTCTATAAGTTCAAGCTCGGCTATTGGGATTTTAACTAATTTCCGGATCGCAGAACAAATGTTAAAAAACATTTTTCCGATTGTGGGGAGGGGATGCTTATTTTAGCATGAAGTTATTTGTTTCAAATCTAATTACTTCGTCCCCGCGATTCTCTCTAGCGGAAAATTGTTTTAAAATAATTTGAATGACTATTTTTAGCTCAAGCTCCGTCAGAAATTCTGCGGCCAAAATGTGAAATCCCGAAAAACTTGAAAGGAGACCCCCCCCCCTCCACACCGCGTTTCTCTTACGCAAAAAAATTGTTTTAAACATCATTTGAATAAATAATTTTCACTGCGAGTTCCGTAAGTGCAATTCTGCGGCAATATGTGAAATGCTGCAGAACTTAAAACAAAGCTTTGCCCCCGTGATTCTCTCACAGAAAAAATTGTTTTTAATACTAATTTGCTGTCAAAATGATAAGGCCCGCAGAACTACAGACGTAGCTTGTGTCCCCTCGATTCTTCCATAGGAAAAATTATTTTAAATCTTAATTTGTTCTGTAAGATTCGTCACAGCAGTTCTGCGGTCAAAACGTAATGAGAACTTCAAGCGAACACCCCCCCCCCCTCCTGCCATTTATTGATGAGTACCGATTTATTGTTAAAAAGAAAATTTGAAAAGCTAATTTGTTCTGGAAGTTTCGTTGCTGACGTTCAGGGCCAAAATGTGAAAGCCCGTAGAACTTTAAACGAAGTCTGTGCCCCTCGATTCTCTCAACAGGAAGAGTTAATAGTTTTAAATATCATTTGAATAACTGATATGCACTGCAAGTTTCGTCTCTGAAGTTCTGCGGCCGAAATGTGAAAGACCGCGAAACTTCAGGCGAGTACCCCCCTCCCTTCCGCGATTCTCTCACGAGGAAAAAAAATGTTTTGAACATTGTCGAATATCTAATTTGTACCGCAAGTTTCGTCACTGAAGTTCTGCGGATAAAATGTGTAGGCCCCCCGCAGAACTTCAAACGAATTCCGCTCCCCGCGACTCTTTAACGCAGAAGAATTAATTGTTTTAAACATAATTTGAAAAACTATTTGTACTACACGCTTCGTCACTGAAGTTCTGCGGCCAAAATGTGAAAGCCCGAAGAATTTCAAGCAAAGCTTGCGTCCCCGCGATCCCGTCATGAGGAAACATGGTTTTAAACATAACTGAATATCTAATATATGCTACGAAGTGTGGTCACTGAAGTTCTGCGGATAAAATGTGAAGACCTGCAAAACTTAAATTGAAAACCTGCGCCCCTGCGATTCTCTTGTGAAAAAATTCGTTTTCTTTTTTTTTTTTTTTTTTTTGGTTGCTCAATTTTGAACAGAATTGTTCTGCAGCCCCGATGTCTGTTCTGCGACGTACGTCGCCGATTTAGCAGTATTCTGCTTTCGGGGCTGTTGGATTATCCATTGTTCTTGAATTCTTTTAGAAGACAAATTTTTTACTTTTTTTGATATCGAATTTCAATCTTGAAAAAAGTTTCAATAGTTACTAAACTGGGTTCAAAATAGTTGACTACACGAATTATAAAGTAACTCGCCAAGTTAAAATCTGATAATCCAAACATCACAATTCAAATAAACAATAGGAGGTGCTGCAATTTTGGGTTGATGATGCCTGAAACAGGAAAAACTAGCTCTAGAATTCTTAATTATTTAGCGGATTAATTATCATTAAAAAAAACTTTTTAATCTTGACTTAAAGCATAGTTAGTTTAAAAATAAAACATTTGATTTTAAATATAAGTACTAATTTGATTTGGAAACTTGACTAACAGATTGTTTTGATTCGTTTGGCAAACCATTTATAAATTGTGTGAAAGGCAATTGTTTTGCTTTCTTTAAGCAGATTTCTGACTTGTTATATTTTCCCCTTTATGTATGCAAGAAAATCTACTTTGATGTCAAATTTTAAGAGTCAGAGGAACTTGGAAATAGGTAAACATTTTGATGAGTGAGTGTATATCTACGCAAAAAAATCCCCTTTTGCACTTTTCAGGTCCTTATAACATCAAACCTATAAGAGTTAGATTCATAAAATTCGTGATTAAAGGTGTTCTGTAGCCAGTGGCGTAACTGTGGGGGGTGTTTTGGGGACAACCCCCCCCCCGAAACGTTGGTCCAAAAAATGCAAAAATGAGATGAAAAAATATAAAAAATCCTAGAATAAAAAAGTACGATTCTCCTGTGAATATCATAGTGTTACAAACCCCCCATTATCATCGAAATTCGTCTGAATTTGCGTTTTTGGAGCTTAAATTTCGACAAATCGCTTGGAAGAATTTCTGTATCCTATCATTTTCTTTCACATTATTAAATGCCCGACAATCGTGTTTTACTGACTGAGTAAGAGATCGAACATCCTCTCATGGAACATCACCAAGATAGTCTAGAATGGAGTTTTTAGAAGTACAATTAATGAAAATTTACGGGGGCGAACCCCCGGACCCCCCTTCCATTTGTCTGCAGTAATATTTCTTAAGACTACTGCACAATTCTAGTGTCAGAGGTTGTTACTCTTGGAAAGGCTGTCCGGTAAGTACGCATTTTCAAGTGCATACTATATTTGTATACAGACACACATACATACATACAAAAAGTGGAAAAAGGGGGTTGCCTCCCCCCCTCCGCTGCCACCGTTTTTTTTATCCTGATGACAACTTTGAATATAACCCTCCCTGAAACCAGAGTAGTTACGCCACTGTCTGTGGCATTCTACATGACAACATTAAGATAATTGGCAAGCATGTAGACTTAATAGTTGTTAAAAAACAGAGGGGTCAAAAGGAGCGCAAAATGGTTCGTGCAAGATACACACTAGCAGATGTGCAGCCCATTTTTGTCTCTGATTTCCGAACATGGCTGACACACGGCCATGTGTCTAAAAACACAAAGAGGTATTAGAGCGGAAAGAATATTGACATATCACAGGTTTTATACAATTTAGTAGGTAAATAATAATTATACAGTAATGCAAGATAAATTATAAAATATACTTGTTTTCTATAATACAGGAAGCAATGCAATTAACAGATGGAGCCAACAGCAAGTATGTTGATGAGAATGAACCGAAAAACACATGCAGAGGAAATGATAGAAAATGAAACTAAATTTATCCAATTTAGTTTCATTCAGTTTCGAGCGGGCACGATATATTAGCCTTTCAGGAACCTGGAAGGAAAGAAGACATGCACTTTTCAGTCAAAATTATTTATAAAGATAGCAGAAAGAAGCAGATTGATATCATGCTTACATGCCAGACAAGAGTTTTTTACTACATACAATGTTGCTCACGCTTTAATGAGAAATACAGATGTAAATACAGACTGATTCTTTACTCGTTCAATGGCTGGAGTCAATGTCAGCCACCTGTATTGAACATGTTTTGAAAATTTCAACTGATCTTCACCAAATTCACCTTGTAGTTTCTGGTTTTCCTGAGTTCTGACAGGTGAAAGTTTAAAAAAAATGATGCAAATCAACAACTAATTCGACAATATCATCTTCAAATTCCGAAAGAGCTCTTGCAAATCCACGATGAACATGTAAACTGCATGTACCCACATTCAAAAGAGCAGGGAGATTTTGATTTTTCTTTTCCTCACTCACTAGACGAAAAGCCGTTAGATTCACATTCGGTCCATCACTGCTGAGAGTAATTAGATTCTCCAAGGGCAGATTACAACTATCTATTGCGTTCAATATGTTTTCAGATATATCTGGACTCTTAGCTCTTCCTAAAAGATAAGAGTATAAATGATGCACACATACAGCATTTTTAAAATTTTCCAATTTTCATGTGCTGCAAATTTCTTGAAATCACATCGATTTCGACTTTTGAAGGAAATTCAAGCTAAATTCTAAAGGAAAATCAAGCTAAAAAGTAGGAATTTTTTGCTAAAAAATACGAAAGTAGGAACTTTAGCTAAAAAGTACGACAATTCCTACTTTAGTAGGAAAAAGTAGGAAAAGTAGGACGAAAATGAACCCTGCAAGAAACTAAAACAACTTACTTCGAATCAGTTTAAATTTTGATTCTCCGTTGCAAATTTGCTCTTCATAGCAATTTCTTACTTCACAGCCCTTAACAGAATTAGGATGAACGGCACATGGAAATGAGTTTCAACAAAATGAATTTTGGAAATTTTTTCCAACCTGAATCAAGTCAGCATGAAAGTGTTGAAACTGTTTTCTGAAATCATAAAATACATTATTCAATAAAAATTAAGCAGTCAAAGCATTTGAGCTAGAGGGCAATATCATTCTTTTTAATGATTTGTTCTTCAGAGGATCATTCATTACTTTGACCTGTTCACTGAACTCGTTCATTTATACGGCCTGCAGGTGATATCTCTGTGAGAGTTACTAATGTCATTGAAAATGTTTCATTTGATCAGTAACAATGATTTGAGGAAACGCTGCTAGATAAAAGTTAGAAAACATGCCAATAAAAATTTTATCAAAAATGTTACATTTAGGTTTAGATGTATTAAGCAATTAGAAGGCTCAGAGTATAAGTGAACCAAGTAGATTTTTTGTCATTTTCCAGTTAGCAGCACAATAGTATGCACTAACTATGCAAAATTTCAGTGCAATAATGAACTAAGTCCTAGTTCAGATAATATTTGATATATTTATAATTAAAAAAATGTTAAGTGGTAATTTTGTTACAAAGTTTTAACTTTAAACCTCTGTAGCACAAAGCTTTTTATGGATGTGGTTCACTTGCATTCAAAACCATCTAATCACATTGTGATGGTTTTGAACGCAAGTGAACCACATTCTCATTTTGTGAGATATTTCTTGGCGGCAGAATAGTAAGATATCTGTTTTCTAAAAAAAAATTGCAAGTTTGATTCCTAATGTACAAAATTGAAATACTTAAATTTTATTTGAGAAAAAAATATATAGATAAGTTTTAATTTTTTGACATCAAAAAATAAATAAATAAAATTTCAAATTGCGTTCAAATAAGTAAACAAAACTGTTTGGTAGCTCGGCTGAGGCATCTCATAATTTAATTAAAAATGAGACCTAAATGCTATCTTAAATATTAGTTCATTAGTTGTTACAAAGTTATAAATGTTTATGTCGGGGGAAAAGTATACAAAATTTGGTAATCATGATTCATAAAATTAGGTGCCATTATAAATAAAGCTTATTGGTTAAAAAAGTAAGAAAAAAAATCTTTCACATTCAACTGCAAACCAAGCATTTTTAAAATCTTGGGATGTCAAGGCTCATAAGATACTTTATTGGCTGATTTATTGATATGGAAGATGCTTAGATGCAAAAAAAAAAAAAAAAAAAACTTTATTTTAAATTTTATCACTTAATTACATATAGATAACATACTTTTAATCACAATAGAACATTCAGTTTGAAACATTTTGTAATGTGTAACTGATTTGGAATTTTTTTGAAACATTGCTTCATGCATGTTTTGGTTGAGTTAGTTATCTGTTCTTACTATCTATTTATCAGGAAATTGGAATATTCATTGATATAAAACAAAACTATTAAGTCAATGGGAGACTCTAGAAAATACACATTAATTTCCTCTATAGCCAACATAGGAGGAAGTATTCCAAGACTAATGGTAGACAATTTGTCAGTTTTAAAGTTATGCATTAGAAAGACAAAATTATCAGAAATGAAAATTTTATTTTTAGGCTAATTGAAGCAGTCTTTAATTATTAATGATATAATCACATCAGAAAATAAACCTGATAAAGTAGAGAGCTTTTCTTGATCCAATGCAACTTTCATAATACGGAAAATGGATGCAAGCAGAATATGTGAAAATTAGCAATAATGTATCTGCATGGCTGTTAAAAATGGCCTCTGTTTACATTATTTGAATATGGTAATGTTTCACAACATTAAAGCAAATGTGACAAGCAGTTTGCACAATGGCTTGTCACATTTGCTTAGAATAGACAAAAGTTTTCATTAAAATAGTTTACATGAGATGATACATTATAAATTAATGGCAATGATTGGTTATAGCAAATATTACATAATTTATCATAAAGTGGGCAATGTAAAGTTTTCTTACTTTCAAACATCTGTTGTCGTGTCCCATGAAAAGACAGAGGGATGTGATTGAATATGTTTCGTGACACGATGTTGTCCCAGGTACTTGCACTCCAGTAGTACACATCTTTCAAATTTCTTGTTTTCAATCTGTAAATCGTCTTGGCTCAAAAAAAGCCCTAAAACAAAAGACACGTAAATGCTAATGGTACAGCGAACAACATGGAATGGTAGATAACTGGAACTATACATCATTTCAATTTCTAATTCTCCTAGGCAGGTATGAAAAAAGTGGGTAAATACATTTTTGGTACTTATGAATAGACGTCATCACAGCAGAAATTTCTTTAAAGCGCCAATAAAGAGCCATCTTGTTGTTCACATGTTCACCTAGTTATCTAAAAAAGAAAAGCACCAAATAAACAGCTAAATCTGTAGCTGTGGTGGTGTTAATATGTCGGTACCATATTTTTTAGCAAGATAATGAGGCTTGGTATTTCCAATCATTTCTCTATGAAAGTAAAAGCGAAATTTTTTACTTAAATTATTTAGATTTTGAAGAAAACTAGTAAATGTATCAATGCATAGCCACAAAAGGCATGTGCCTACATTTTCTGAATATGCTAATGTTACAGCATTAGCAAATGTGATGTACATTTGTTTAAAATGATTTAAAAAGAAAACATATAAAATATACGAAGGCTTTTATCAAGATAGTTTACATTGTGAGACAATAGGTTACAAGATAATGGCAATGGTTGGTTGTTTCAGAAACATCATACAATTTATCATAAAGTAGGCAATGTAAGGTTTTCTTACTTTCACATATCTGCTGTTATCATATCCCATGAAATTAAATAGAGTGGTGCGCTTAATACGTTTTGCTGTTTAAACTGCAGATTCTGAACATGATAAAAGAGAAATTTTGAAATTCCAGGGTGCAATTCGAGAGGACAAATGCTTTAACTAATTATAGCGTCGCTTCAATAAATTAAAGAACTGAAGAGTCATTCAGAAAGAAACAACAAATTTGATAGAATCCACTGCGAGAAAAGATAGACAAACCTCCGTTTGGGTTCCAGCTATCATGAACATCTGTGCAGCAAATACTAATAAATATGAATAAAATTTAAAAAATTAGGACAGCGAATTTCAATCCGTAAACAAACACCAGCCGGCACTCCGCTGCCGAGCATTTTTTCGTGCAAATTTCTTCGCTGCCGATCAAAACAAGTTTTTCTGGTCACGTGATTTTTGTACGGCACCTGAGTCAGAAATGCTCCGGAACCGACCAGCCGGCAGCGAAGTCTCGGCCACCGCAAATTGTACCAAAACAAATAAACAATGCAAAAATGTTGCCAGATTTTATATGAAAAATTGTGCCATTTTTATGGAGTATGCTGCGGCGCGGAGACGACGTCTGGATACGATTTGAGTAGTGACGTCATAGATTTGAAGGAGGGACATGACGGTTTCTATATAGCTTATTTTCTATATAGCGTGCTAATACTCTGTGGTGCTAACATGCGCGTTACTATGAGAGCCACTGAAAGATTCTTTCATGCTCTAATGCTTTAAAATACACATCATTGAAGCAAATGGCTTCAATTCTGTCTCAGCCCTGGCTTACGGGCGGTAATTCATTACACATCATTACTAGATACTCTATATAATATACACCTCAATAGATATATCTTCTTCTTCTTATCTCCCAACTGGTCTGGCGTAGTCAGACCTGCTCAAATAAACCATTAACCCTGAGGAAGTCCGCAACCAGCAGAGGATACTTGTAAATATCCTCTCTAGTAATTCCGAGACAGTCCAAAATGTGTTTGGGCTGGGGGAAGCTCGGTGTTGGTGGCATTTGGTACACTGGGGAAAGGTTTTCTCGCCATCTGTGTATTTTAGGCAGGGATTCAAGTGAAACAGGCCATCGCAAATTACAATCGCTACTGGAAATGAATTAGGCAGGAATTCAAGTGAAACAGGCGATCGCATATTGCAATTGCTACTGGAAATGAATTACATTAGAACGTTTCTTGATAAAAACATCGTGACGTCAGCGTGACGTTTGCCTATGAAAAACGAGCTAGATAAAACATCACAGCTTACTTGGCGAATAAGAGGAGATCGCTGACTGCTTGTGAGCTCTTATTGGCTCCACCCGTAATGACGTCAGTGCGATTAGCATTTATTGCGATTGCAACTTATCCACATTTGGGAATTTGCGATTGCAATGGTGAGTTGCGATTGTCCGTGTTTCACTTGAATCCCTGCCTTACATTAGAACGTTTCTTGATAAAAACATCATGACGTCAGCGTGACGTTTGCCTATGAAAAACGAGCTAGATAAAACGTCACAGCCGACTTGGCGAATAAGAGGAGATAGCTGAGTGCTTGTGAGCTCTTATTGGCTCCACCCGTAGTGACGTCATGCCAAGTTAAGTTGATGATAATGTAATTCACTTCCAGTAGCGATTGCATTCGAAGCGATCGCAGTGCTGTTTCACTTGAATCCCTGCCTTTAGGTCATGATATGCCCACTGGCCAGGCGTGTTAGGCAGGTGTAGTATGATCAGTCTCCTGAAAAGGTGAGAAAGAAGCCTGTGTATAGATATATACGCATCATTACTAGAAGAGTTTCAATTCTTGTGAAAAAAAATTATACGTAGCAATGCCGATCAGCCATCCGACTGAAAATTATAAGAGGACAATGTACCATTGCGCGTAGTCTTAATACTACATAACATATTTTTACCAGGAGATGGATCTCCATGATACCGGTTTGGCAACAAAATTTCACTTCCGCCAGGGAGCGCTGCTGCAACCTTAATTTGTTTACATCCCGTAGTCTAGCGTTTTAAAGGGCATTTAAATAAGGGAATTTCCTAAATATTAGGAAATTTAAAGCTGTTTTTGCTATGAAAGCTGTTTAGAGAAGCATAGAACACTTTACTTCATCCTACGTTTATAATATATTTTGCATTTGAAGCGTTAATTTTTGCTTTTGAAGCAATTCTTTTAAAACCTAATTTGATCTGCTGTCACTTAGGTGAAGAGCTTAATGATTTATAAATTTCTCCATTGCATAGGTGCCCATGGGGGGGGGGGAGGGGAGGGCTATTATGGCGCAAGTTTCGCCATTAAAAAAAATTTTTTTGGGGGGGGGGAGGGAAAAACTAATTTATTTATTTTTTGAATTATTTATTAATTATTTTTTTAATTTAAATTATTTACTGTTTTTTTTAAAATATTCCTTAATTTATTTTTTTTAATTTAAATTATTTCTTTGTTATTATTTTTTATTTATTTTTTATTTTATTTATTTTTTTTTTGTGTGTGTGTGTGTGTGCTTGGGATGTCTGGAAAAGAGAAAAAAAGCGATTCTATATTCTGCTGCGCAAAATTAATACTTTTAAAAAATTAGTAATTATGTAAAAAATAATAGTTATAATTTAAAAAACAAACAAATAATGTTTCAAAAAATAAATAAATATTATTTAAAGAAATAAATAAGTAATATTTAAAAAATATAAATAAAATAAAATACATTAAAAAAAGAGGCAAAAATAAAAAGCACAAAAAGGAAATGAAATATGAGAAAGTAAATAACTTTAAAATCATAATGTTTAACATTTCTCTTTCGTGGGGATAATTGTGCCCCATATCTGACCTCTCAATTACCACGCATCCGCTACCCGAAAAGCGCCGGCTACCTGCCGTCGGACTCCCCGCTGACCCCGCCGAAAGCTCGGGTTCCTCGGCGAAATTCTCCTTCCCCTTCTCCGTCAGCACAAGCGACAGAGTCGAGAGATCATAAGTCATTTGGCTTCAGCGCCATCTCTCGGCAGTGGAAAAATCAGGACACATTTTCACCCGCGTTGCCAAAGGAGATGAGGCTCCTTCCTTTTAGCCTCCTTGATTTTTACGAATGCACTTTGAGTGTTTTAAAGGGTAAAAAGGGTCCCTCGAGTCTGCTTTTCTGGGAGAGGGTAATTCTTAATTAACCGAAAGATTAAAAAAAAAAAAAACTTACAGCTTACATTCCTACTTGTAATGAGAGATCAAAAGAAAAACAATTGTAATATTACACCGGTGGCTTTTCCAAGGGTGGGGGGTGGGAATCTACGGAGTTTAAGCCCCTACCATAAGCCTAAAAGCGAAACCATTCAACGAAATCAGAGAGAGCTTCACATTAAGCTTAGCTGTTAATTTTTGAAAATTTCCGGGAAAGAGTCACCGCACCTCCTACCTGAAATTTTAACGAAAACAACTTTAATTAAAATTTTTTTTATATTATTATGAGAACTACTTACTCGCTCCTTCTCTCTTTATGTAACTCAACCAATGCTTGCCCAGTGGTCAGAAGTAGCGCGCTACAAGTAGCGAAACTACTGTAGTAGCTACATTTTTTAGTAGTTTGTAGTGTAGCGCACTACTTTTTAAAAAAAGTAGAGTAGTGAGTAGCGCGATACAAAAAAATAGTAGTTTATAGCGATTTCTGGAAACTACTTTTAAATTAAAATAAATAAATGAATGAAAAAAATATATAAAAAAAGAAGGCCAAAGGAAAAAAGCAAGATTTTATTGACTCTAACTACAGCAAATCTTGTACGAGTACAGCAGAGGGCGCAATCAGAAATAAGAACCGTAAAAATATGAGCTGATCTTAAATATATCATTTTAACTCCATACATTCTATCTATTTGATGTCATTGGTTCATTCGGCATCATAATTTTTATATTCCTTCAAACTACTGTTTTCATGTTCCTAAATATTCCCTAGCAAGAAATTTAAAAAAAAAAATTGAAGATTGAATTCTTTCAACTTTTGAATCCTTTCTTGTGACGAATAGTCTTAAAAATTGTAAAAAAAAAAATATAAAAAGGACAAATTTTACCAAAAAAATGAACAAACAGGAAAAGTAACGAATAAATTCAAAGACAATTCCTAGTTCTATTCCATATTCAAATGAGTTCATTTTTTAATGTAAACCACTTTTTGAATTTTTTTGGTCAACTCTCAATCTCAAACGGTGTATTTTTTTATTTTTAAAAAAAGTAGCGACTACATTTCAAAAGTAGTTTGTAGTCGCTACATTAAAAAAAAAGTAGTTGTAGTTGTAGTTAACTACATTTATACCAAAGTAGTTGTAGTTGTAGTTCGCTACAAAAGAAATGTAGTTTTTCCAACCACTGTGCTTGCCCAAGAAGAGTTTTTTTGGGGGACTTCAGTTTCAAATAATCCAGTGGAAAGCTATAAGTACCAATACCCCCAGGAATACCTAGTCCAGTAGAAGCTTCCTTCGTCCATCATCTCTAAAAATAGCTTTAAAATCTTTTAAGTGGGAAAACTCTCCTGCCTATTCTTAGGATCACCAAGGACAATTTAAAATTTCGTTTTTAGTGCCTCAATGCCGAAAAATTTCCCGGCTAAAGTACCCAAATATTACCTAGAATTCTTTTTTGCTTTCAACGTCGAAAACATTTCAAAAAGAGTGTACTCAGCCATCACCTAAGATTTCAACATATAGCATATGTACTGTACAGAGCTCCTCATAAAACTTCTAGTCTCTCACAGAAAACAATCTTATGGACGCCAATGTATTATAATACTGTCTTCGTATTTCAGGGGTGCCCACCAAGGGGGTCTAGGCGCATGGAAATTTTAGGATGTTTAATTTTAGAGTCTTAGTCCCATTTCGGGGGGGGGGGGGGTGCTCTGTAGCGTTTTAGGTGGTTGGGAATTGCCCTTGTGAGAGATGGGTAAACCCGTGGATATTTTGCGGAGAACAGTATGTCGGAATTTGAGCGAATGAAAGAAAGGAGGTTGCAAGACTTCCTTCCCATTGGTTGGTACCCCTGTAAGTTAGCAGTTTTCTTTTCTTTTTTTGGAGGGGGGGATGAACATTTTTTTCCCTTTTATAATATTTAATTGTTTAGGATCTGGTTGTGTTTTAACTTTGAGGGTAGGTGAATTTCGAAAGGATTGTTATAAATGTTTTTTTTCCTTAAATTACAGATGTTTAGCTGTTAAATAAAGCAACGCAAGGATGAAAAACTTCAAAACAAAAAACTTTATTTCTTTACAGATACCTTTCATAGTGATTCCGGTATACCGACAGTACGATGCTCATGATAGCAACATTAAAAAATTGGTGAAAATTCCCATCACCCTGAAAAGGAAGTCTTTAAACTGGAATACAAGCTGACATAATTTAATGTCTGTTCTGAGCAGAAGCCCATTACAAGAATTATTTTGAGTTGATTAACTTCTCCACTCTTATTCTCCTGAAAGCAGATCCTGCTTCTGGTTATGGAGAGGACCATAAGTAGGATTTTTGGGAATAAATATGGTGTCTGGAGACGATTTTTCCCCAAATGTGAAGTCCTATAAATTTAGCTTTAAGCTATCTTTCGTCACTGACGAGGTCACTCATAACTCTCCTTCTGAACTCACATCTAGCCCCCTTGAAGGAAAATATCAAATAAATTATGTATGCAAATTTTAGCTTCTCTACAAATATACTCCATTCCCAATATGTATGGGCCCTGCTTAACCCCGTTATGCCTAAACAAATACCCGGCTCATACCAATTAACATCAAGGAACCGAATATTCTGCATGCCACAGACGCTATGTTAAAGATCCCTGCTCAAACGGATACCCCACTTAATCGAATAATATTCCTTTCCGTATATATTCATATATATACGTATTATCAGGTAAGGATCCAGAAAAAGGGGGTAATAACTCCCCTTTGAAAGACCAAGATGCACTAAAGCTACGTTTTCGGGACATACATTTCAGAAAGTTCACTCTAGATCCCTACTACGCCCAAAAGCGTATATTTTTGCAAATTTAGCTATATTTCATTCGGTTAAATGCAAAAACATTACATGGTTAGTGAAATTTATATTTAATCAACTTATATTAAATGCCTTGTAACTTTGGTCTGAAATCTTCCAAAATATAAAATACAATTTTGTAAATTGAAACACTTTCCCATCTTTAACTGCCTTATAAATTAAGTAATTTTAGAAGAAAGCTATAAACCAAAGCCTACTCTTATGACTACTTTACCCCATTCTATTTTAATTGTTCTAAATTATCATATAAAATAAATAAGCTAGCAATGAGGAAGTGAGAAACGTGAGAAAAAGTCAATCATGATCAAAATTCTAACTAACAAAATTTCCCAGGGAATCAGAAAGAGGTATCCAGATTTAAAATGTTTCATTTGCAAACAAAACGATATTTTTCACTCAATACAATTCTGACAGTAATAAAATTTTAAATTCAGAAAGTAATTAATAATTGTTGAACTCCAAAATAACAATTACATGCATTCAAACATTTATTTTATGTACAATCATGTTACCCAACCAGATAAAACTTTCAAGGAGACAAAACACTAAGAGGGTTTCACTCAACTCTCACAATTATTTTTTTTTTTCACATTAAGGAAATAGGTTGTTTTATTTTTCTTCTATTCCAGGGTTTTGTTTACGTTATAAGAAGTTAAAAAAAAAAACTTTTAAGCAACATTAAAAATTGTGTGTGTGGTTAAAAAATGCACCATGTCGAAGAACGTAAAACATTACATAACAGAAAAAATAAAATCAAGATCAAAAGCAAATCATCTTTATTCTGTACAAATGTGAGGCACAACCTTCAGAAAAAAAGTATTTTAACAGGTATTAAGTAAATTTTTTGTCAATAATATTAGCATCGATATAGTCTATCACAAGAAAGTCAACGTTTTTCATTCTGCTAAATGATGTAATGAAATGTTACGAAATACCATCCTTAAATGTATTTAAAAGTTTCCCACTCTTAAAATAACATACAAACACCTTAAAACAAGATTTTAAAAAAAGACACATATCTTACAAGAGTACACTAATATTTCTTTTGCAAAGTTTTATACAATATATTTTCATTAATCTAAAATTTCCTTCACCCATACATTTTAATTTGCAGCATTGCATATGAATTCAAAGTTTAACAACTAAAAAACATGAATTACTGTGATTTAAATTTACTTTACATAACATTTTTTTATTATGCATGAACTAATAACACAAGCTTATGTAGAATACAGTTTTTTCAAACAAAATAATTTATAACGGTATTAAGCAAGTGTTTTACAACTACATAGTCTCTTAGGTTTATGCTATGTGAAAATGGGTTTCACATTCTAAGTATTACAAAATTATCTATCAACACACAAATACAACTGGATTTCAGGGCAGGGGCAAAGCCAAAATAAAGTTGGTAACCAGTTTAAGCTGTATTTGTGAGGAGGAAAGGGGGAACTGTAATAAAAGACGTAGTTCAAAAAGAATAATGATTATTAAGTTTCAGTTCAGTTGAAACTATTTGAAGTATTATAGCATTGCCTGATAAAATTTATTTTCACAATATTTAAAGTTAATAACAATGTAAAAGTAATAAATAGTTCATGAAATTCAGTGTTGTATCTGGGGGGGGGGGGGGGGGCAGTGCACCCTTGCCATGGCCGGAAAGCCTCAGAGGGGTAGCAAATTTACCCTGTTTGTTTGTTTTTCCATTGGAACATAAAAAACTGAAGGAAGATGAGTCGGGGTGGCAATTTCAAAATTTGCCCTGGCTCGGAAAAATCATAGATTGGTTCTGATTAAATTTAGAGTACTTAATAGCCAGATGTCTTTGTAACTAGACCAAAACCACAAGTGCCATAAATAGCTAATTTACATCACCAAAAAAAAAAATATTTTGTATTAAATTCATACATTTAGAAAATGAAATGGCTGGTATTTTTCTTCTTACATGTCCAATAGTAAGTGTTTAGAGAAAATTAATAATATTCACTAAAGCACAACAAAATAACTAAGTTTTGTTTTATAATTTAATAAAGTTCGTGATACTAATGTGCATCGCAGTTTTCAAAAAAATTTAATAAAATTAAACATAACGAATCTGCTAAGAACACAGAGAAAGAAAAAACCCCATTACATTTAGATTCAAAACATCAAGCAGCATCTTTAAAGTAACATTTTTAATAATTTATAAAAAGTGAAAGAAGCAAAGCATGATTGAACTACGATTTGGAATGTTTTCTTCTTGCATAAAAGCTGACAAACGTTTGAAGAATTGAGTTTTGAGTAAGAAGTTAGGGATAGACTTAGTTTGACAGGCATATTTATTATTCTTTTTATCCTGCACACTATAATACAAACACATTTCATAGCCCCTTATTTTGACTGCGCTTTTTACAATAATACAATTAATACTCTCAAATCCGCACAGCTTGGAACCAAGCAATTTGTGGATTTCAGATCATTAATTCACTTATATATTTTACACTGTTACATTGCAAAATCATCATCAATATTTTCAAAGACACTGACATACCTCAGAAAAGGGAACATTATATATATATATATATATATATATATATATTAAGGCGGATCGAAAAAATCGAAATTTCCCGAATCGTTTAGCGGTAGTGCGGAAAAGTTGTGTACTGCCATCACTAAGATGGGTGAGAAATCTTAAAGTTTTTGGTCAATATCTTCATCCGCCTCAAAGGACCTAAAGTTCCGAAAATTGGACAAAAAATAATAAATAATACCAGATGCAGTTTATAAGTTAGGAGTAAAGCTTAAAAGTTACTCAATGGAAACAATTTGAAGCATAAAAAAAATTAGAATTATAGGTTAATATCTTCTGCCGTTTCATCGGCATCAAACTTAGGAAATTTTGACGCATTTTGGAGCTTTTCTGAAAAACTGTTCACTGCTGGCACATTGCACAATGAGAGCAAACTAATTTTGGCGTTCTGCCAAAACTTAAAAATAGAAGCAAAAAAACTATTCGACATATCTGCCTGCAAATGTGCAACTTTTAAAGAGTATCTGTCCGAAAGAAAAGAAAGCTGCAACAGAGCAGGCATTTCTTATTGTCCAAAGAACTGAAAGAAAAATGTACATTGGACATATTGATTGTTCCAGAAACAAAGCGGCTCCAGAAACGCTAAATGCGAAAGAATACTAATAGATCTAATAAACAAGCATCTTCTTCTCCTTCAAGCTACTTAGTAAAGAATGCAAGTGAAAATGAAGCAGAAGATGAGATCGAGGTGGAGACGGAGGAAGAGGAAGACAAGATGGACACCAAACACGCGTCCACAAGGCGAGCTCAAACGCGTTTAAAACTTAATAATACCGTTCTTGTCAGTCAAAGATATGGTGTATCGAACAGAGCCACAGCTGCTATTGCGTCGAGTGTTATGTAAGATTTGGGATTAATATCGGAATCAAATACGAGCCTAGTCACAGACAAAAATAAAATACTAAGGGAAAAATTTAGTATTTATAAAACTTTGGCCTCAAAATGAAATGAAAATTGTTACAGATTATCTGTCCTTTATTTCGATGGACGGCATCGGCATGACAAAACTTTAATGTCAGAAACACTTGAGGGCAAAAAGTTCCAAAGAACAATTGTGGAAGAGCATTACTCAATTGTATCGGAGCCGGGTTCTACGTACATGGGACATGTTACACCTGGGCAATTCCACGGGTAACTGACTGACATTCACAAAGCAAAAAAAAGAAGTATTTTGAAATAAAATACAACAAATCTCAAATTTTACTAATTTATTTTGTCCTGTCTTATTGTACTTTTTAAGCTGAATTTCATGGTATAATTGAATTTTCAAAATATATTTTTAATGATTTTATAAAAATTGCCAAAAATATGGTAACTGACTGACATGAATGCAACCTGTGTGAAAAGTAACACTGATTATACAAGAGATTTCTCTGAAAGTTGAAAGAAATTCTATTAAATAAAAAATGAAGATCAAAGAGAATGAATAACCTTTCGGACCATGGCAGTTGAGTTTGAAAATATTGCTGTAATAAAGAATTACAGTAGCTAGAGTAGCTTGGTAACTGACTGACATTTCTGAAATATTCTAAATATACTGATGCACATGTTCAAAATTATACAGTAAAAATTATGAAAAAGTCTACAAAAAAGGTAAACAATAAAATTACAATTGTCAAACTTAACTTTGCTGCAATAAATGATTGCAGTCTTTGCAACAAATTGGCAACTGACTTTCCTATCAGGAACCAATTGTTAAATTATACTAATGCAAATGTTCAAAATTATGCAATAAAACCTTAATAAAGATAACACAAAGAGTAAAGTAATGGAAGTCCAATTTTTAAGTCAATTATATTTACAATTTTTGTTTCCATAGGATATTCGGATTATGGGTTATGCAGGTTTTGTTAAACGCGTTTTGCTATCAGTCACTCAGTACTTTTTTGAAATTTTCGTAAAGTGATGAGTTTGAACAGTTGAGCATTTGCTGTATTGGCTGTAGATAATTACATTTTCATCTATGGGTCTTAAAATAATGCATTTTTCGGATATTCGGAATAGCCAAAATATCACTAAACTCATTTTCAATTCATTTTTTGTGGAGTGAATATCTTCCTGCTTAACAATAATAAGTTGTGTTTTCAGATCTTTCTCTTTTGTAGCATTATAAAAGGTTGAGGCATTATTGATGATTGCTTTTCCACTCAACACTTCCATCCATGCTAACCTCTTTACTTGGTCACCGACTCCATCTACGGCTCCCTTGCCATGTGAAGTGGCAAAAAACTGCCATTCGACTTCGCGAATTTGAAAGTCCTTGTAAAAATATGTGAAGTTGCATAGGTTAAAACGCTGCTTAAACTGACTGGAAGCACCATCAGAAAAAATATGTAACGAGGAAAAGTTCTTAGTTAGTTTCAATTCCTTTATTATTTCCCGAAGGAAAACCTTCACAGATCTAGATAGTCTGATATAACTGCGTACGATTTTGTTTGATTTTGGTCACCTTCTACAAACCAAGAAACAGCTTTAAAAATTGTAACTTTTTTATGGTTCCAATGAGCTGCTTGGATTTCATTTTGTTCCTTACAGCAGAAATTTTCTGCAAAATTAATTTGTAGGACTAGCTGTTCAGAATTTAGATCATCCCGTTTTATCTTGAATTCTTCTGATTGCTTTCTTTACAAAAACATGCTGTAGGAATAATGGTAGTTTCGCTCTTAAGTCATTTATGCAGTCCTCAGTTCTGTACCTCAGAATCAGACTAACGTATAAGTCCATTTTCGTCATTTTTCGGTAGAAGGGAAAAACGATGTATTCGACAATCGTTTTTCCCCTCTACCGAAAAATGACGAAAATGGACTTACGTTAGTCTGGTTCTGAGGTACAGAGTTTTAGTTGGCATTGAGGAGTATTTTTCCACTCCTTCCAAGTGCACAGTTCATGATGCTGGTCATCATTTGAATTTAGCCCATTTATCATGGGGCATCTGCTACATTTGCCGTTCATACATTTTTCATTTTCTTCGTCACAGACTGCAGCCTTTATAAAATCTTTTAATTTAGTCGTAACATTCAACCCTTTTTCTTTTAAGGCATCCAAAAGAAATTGAATATTTTCATGTTTTTGGCAAAGACACACATTATGGGATATGTTTCTTCTTACTAATGTTTGATTTGGGCGGAGGCTGCTAAACTTGGAAAGACCAATCTTAACATTTGGATTTTCTTCACAAAAGAGAGCATTTACCAGTCTTAAAACTCAAGACTTATGTTGTTTTATGTTTGTTTAACAAGAGAAATATTTTTAGGAGTGTGTAATTAAGTACGCTGTAGTTATTTTGAAATTAAATTAAATGTCAGTCAGTTACCACATTAAGTTGTCAGTCAGTTACCATGGAATTTTTTAAGTTTTTGATGCAAACTTCAACTTTTGTTTATTCAGTATTTAAATACTTTTAATGTAGGCAGAGAGTATGAATTTTTGTAAGTTTCCATCAAAAATTTTCACGCTCAGAGGAAAATGTTGATTTTTTATGGTAACTGACTGACATTCATAAACTGAATTTCAAACTGTATCTAAACCAAACGCCATAACAATATTTTTTTCAAATAAGACTGTATTAAGAATTTTCATAATGTGTATAACAAATTACCCCAACTTTTTTGTTTAGTTAAATTTTTTGGGGGGAAAAAAACACTAATTACTGTACTCTAAATTATCGAACATAATTCTGGAGAGAAGATGGACATCTCTTTCGGCCTGTTTTCAATACAACAGTTTCTAATATAAAATTTAAGGTGGTACCATATTAAAATAGATAGTTCAAGCTTTTAAAGTATATATATTAATTTGCGTTTTGCGAACGATGAAATTTTGATGCTCAGGTTGACATTTTCGTGGAATTGCCCACCTAAAAGTGGTTCCAGTTATGACATTTCTAGTAGCATTTTCGAATATGCAACAACTGCGTTATTGGATGATTTTAGCAGCCTTGTTGTTCTTGGATGTGTCGGTACTGTAGCGAACACAGGCGTATTTAATGGTGTAATTCACCGGGTTGAATTAAAACTTCGAAAACCAGTCCAATGGATTATCTGCTTGCTTCATTTTAATAAGTTGCCACTCCGACATCTATTTGAGTTCATAGACGGCAAGTCAACTGGATCTACATCTTACACCAGAGACATTGGACGAAACCTCAAAGATTGTGCAAAGCTTCCAATAGTTGCTTTTAATAGTATTGAATGTGAGTTGCCAAGCATTGATCCCCCCACTCTCAGTTCAGACCAGAAATACCTGTTAGACATTTGCACAGCCATTAGTTCTGGCGTTTGTTTTTCAGTTCTAGCTAATCGGGAACCGGGAACGTTAAACTTGGCCCGATAGCTAACAACTGCCAGTAGAATTATAAGATTAAGGCAGGGATTCAAGTGAAACAGCACTGCGATCGCTTCGAATTGCAATCGCTACTGGAAGTGAATTACATTATCATCAACTTAACTTGCCATGACGTCACTACGGGTGGAGCCAATAAGAGCTCACAAGCACTCAGCGATCTCCTCTTATTTGCCAAGTAGGCTGTGACATTTTATCTAGCTCGTTTTTCATAGGCAAACGTCACGCTGACGTCACAATGTTTTTATCAAGAAACGTTCTAATGTAATTCATTTCCAGTAGCGATTGTAATTTGAGATCGCCTGTTTCACTTGAATCCCTGCCTATATATATTTACATCAGACCGATCAAATGAGCTGATAACTTTGGTTGTGTTCATTCTAAGAGTATACACACCATCATGGTTCTGAATTAAAATTTACCATTCTATAAAAGACAGAGCTAGATACCTGTAGCATTTTATCAGCTCCTCTCGGTACTTGCCTACGAAGTATCGGGACGTAATCGATCCAGTTATTTCTCGCAATGCTTACTTTGCGGCTGCAGAAAATCTTCTTATAGTCATGTTAACAGATGAGAGAGTCCAAATTAGAGCTCTTGCAGCTCGGCGAATTATAAAGGCAAGAAAAATTAGCTCAGAGGGAAACAGTGTTCGAAAATTATGCATTCCTGCTGTTAATTTTGGAGCTACCGACTATATAGATCTCATTGACTGGCAAGCATGTAATGTGACATCGCCTCCAGTTCTCAGAGACATAAATTCTCGAGATCTTCTGAAGATGATACAAGACAGTAAGTCAATGGACAACTGGTTTTTTTTTTTTTAACTTTCCATCCCACACCAGGGCCGCCGCTGCCAGAAATGGGGCCCGGTACCAATTTTAATGCCGGGCCCCCCATGCACTCCACCCCCCACTCTCCAATTGCATATTTTTATGCCGTCGTTTCAGCACATTTGCAATTATAAAAAAAAAATGGAGAAAAAGTTTTTTTTTTTTTTTTTAGTTACGAAAGTGTGCATCTGATTTTATTTTCACGTTATTTGTATCGCCAGATTTTAACATTTCTTTTTACACGAAACGACAAGTTTGAAAACTGAAAAACACAATTTTTGACGTTTGGGTCGACAAACTTCAAAATTAGTAGTTTGAAATCGCATTCACATGTAATATTAAATTGTTTAGCTGCTTATAATTGAATTTTAAATTTTAATGTAAATTTAAAAACTGTAATTCGAAGTTTTTGTAAAAATTTATTTTTAAATACAGTATCTGGATACAGAAAAAGTTGGACAACTTTTCATGTCTGAGATAAGTGTCCCCGGGCTACTTGATTCTTGTTCTTAAAGTGCAAGAGACATTTGCCAATGACAGTTTAGACTTGGTTTTACGTTTGACGAGTTTCTGTAGCTTTTGGAAAGCAGTGCATTTTCCTTTGCGTAAGCGTGTTCCATTCATTAGTGCTTGTGCAAGCAATTGTTTCATTTTAAGAATCGGCAATGGAAAGCGAGATTTTTTTTTTCTTGAAAAACAGCTTTTTTTTTGGATGAAATTATTGACACTATTACTTGAAAAACATGTTCATAACTTTACGGGCCCCCCAAAGCTGTGGGCCCCGGTACTAGAGGTCCAGTATCCCCCCTCAAACGGCGGCCCTGTCCCACACGCATGCCGTTGAGCGCATTGTAAAATTAGTTCACTGAGGCCTCAAGGAAAACATTCAGGTATCAGAACAGAGATCGATTTATTAGAGCAACACTGGAATCCCGAAAACTCATGCCAACATTTGAGACAAAAAATGATCTTAATCAATAATAATTTGAGTTTTGTATTTTTGAGTGGTAAAATAAAGTTCATTATCTTATAAAATTAGGTAAGTGTGATTTCAATTAATTTTAAATTTTGCATTCTGCATTATGCAAGCAGTAAACAGTTACACAGAAAAGCTCCAAAATGCTTCAAAATTCCCAAAATTTGATGCCGATGAGGCAGCGGAAGATATTAACCTATAATTCTAATTTTTTTCATGATTCAAGTTGTTTCCATTGAGCAACTTTTAAGCTCTACCCCTAACTTATAAACTATATCTCGCATTATTTATTATTTTTTGTAATTTAGTCATTTTTTGTCCAATTTTCTGAACTTTAGGTCCTTTGAGGCGGATGAAGATATTGACCAAAAACTTTAAGATTTCCCACCCATCTTAGTGATAGCAGTACACAACTTTTCTGCACTACCGCTAAACGATTCGGGAAATTTCGATTTTTTCGATCCGCCCTAATATATATATATATATATATATATATATATATATATATATATATATATATATATATATATAATACTAAAAGATGCTGTTCTAAAAAACCAGTTTTGTAAATATTTTAATTCATGTCTTTTGTTTATTTTAGCTAATTTTAAACAGTTTTTGTTTGCTTAAAGCATTTAATATTGGTACATGTTTCAACTTTTTAATAACACTACAGAATTAATAGTCTTAAGCCTATTGATATACACATACTCAAATAAAATGTAAACACCAAAAATTAATTTTTAAAATAATACATAAATAAAAAGTGTACCAAAAAATAAGCATGAAACAGTGAAATTCGCCAAATGACTACAGCAAATCCTAGTTTTTTTTTTCTTAATAATAAGACTTTAAATAAATTTAATGATAAGACTTAAACTAAAAAAATTAAACCAAAGAAAAACAATCCTCCTTTTAAGTTTTATAATCTTTAATGTTATTTCTATCTCGTATCTTATGCAGATTCAAGACTATTAAAACTAGTTAAAATAATCACTTTATGATATCTGTACAGTGTCAATTTCTGGGATAATGCATCAACATTTCAAACAGATTGTTGTCATGCATTTAAAAATCAATTTCAAATATTAATTCTAAATTTTTTAATCAAAAAGTTTCAACTTTCCTCAACTTGATATATTTTAAGATTCATGTTTGAAATATCTTAAAAGCAAAGCAGAAAACAAAAATTACAATACCTAAGAAATGATTCATAATCCAGTTACATTTAACATATAGCTGATGCTTCTTTTCTTTCACTTTCTTTCTTTTTCTTTTTGCAATACAAAGGCCACGTATGAAAGTATGATACAAAAGCATTGTATATGTAAGGAAATTAAATATTAACTACATGTTTTAAAATGAACACAATTTACAATGAGCTCCAATTTTTATAAAAGTGTTAAAAATGCTTTGATAATGGGGACTTCATTGTGATACAGTTCAATACATTTCACATCTTTCTCAAATCAAGGACAACAATCTGCAAAATAAGAAGAAATAATTAATCAAAATCAAACAGTTTTGCTTTTGATAGGTTATGCATTAAGAAAACTTAAGACAACCACAAGAAAAGTTATTAATTTTTTGACAATTAGAGCTGAAACAAATTGCTACATTTTTTTTTTTAAGACAAGAAGAAATTCAGAAAAGCTGATGCTCCAATACATAAAAAACTGCTGCATTTGCATATCTGTAATTATAAAAGTTTGCTGCAATAGATTATAGTCCAGTTAGCTTACTTAACAATCCATCCCAGAAAGTAGCAGATATACATGCCAAGAACACCTTATATTCCACATCCATAACACTGAAATTTTTCTCAACAGCTCAGTTCAAGTTAGAAATAAATACAGTCGACGCTCGATATAAGGACCGTCTCCGTTCTACAGAAAACGGTCTTTATAACGAGTGGTCGCTATAAGAGGTAGAACATAGAGTATATTGGGATACAGTTGGGGGCTTTCTCACCGGTCGTTATATTAGGATGGTTTTTATAACGTGTGGTCGTTATAACGAGCGTCGACTGTATGTACTGTTATATTGATGTAAGTCATGCTGTGCATTCAGCAGTGCAATAATGTTTAAATGCACTCTTGTAAAGTTAGATAAATACATGTAGACATAGAGAGACGATGCAGTGATAAATAGATATAAGTTGATTGAGACATAGAAAATGTTTTCCTGGAATTGATAGAAGATTTAGGAGTGAAATAGTGAGTGAAACATAAAGCGAATTGTGCAAAAAGGCAAAACATCTGGATGATTAAGAGGGCTAATAATAATTAAAAAATCAATCTATAACACAATATTTCACAATAAAAATAAAAGTGCAATAAGAAATCACAAAAGAAAGAATATGAAATGTAAAAGCTCCTTTTTTAAATTGCAATAAATAACTTACACTTCCATCAGAAGCACTAGCACCAACTTTATCACCTCTTGAATTCCAACAAACTTCAAATATTCCACCTGTTCCTTTGTAGCAGTGAATTATCTGACCAGTCTATTGATTAAAAAAATTACCCAGCAATTAGACCACTTGCAAAACAAAATTAATTAGTCATTCATCAATCAAGTAGGTAACTCCAGGACTTTTTAAGAACTCTAGACCAGCGTTTCTCAACCTTTTTTGTTTTTGTGTTCTTTTTCACTAAAAAAAATCTTATCTTTTTTTGTCCTTTTACAAGAGAAACAAGCAAACAAAAACTCTCTACTTGAAAAGAAAGGACTGTTATATAAATTAATTGTGAGATTTTTTATTATCATCATTTACTTACAATAAAATTTAAAAGTAAAAATAGGCAGTTACTGTGTTGATTCTCATAAACAAGCTTTGAGAAATAACACAAGTTATGCTTAATTTAAGCATGAATTAATAATGGCTAAATATTTTAATTACTTTAATAAAGTAATTAAAATATTAAGCCATAAAATAATAGTTTGAATCAGGAAAACTTTTGATGCAGGGAGGTAAAAATCTTCGAGGATCAGTTAAATTTTCCTGTGGACTGGCGCTGGTTAGCTGGACCAGTGGTTGAGAATCTCTGTTCTAGACTACACAAAGTACTCAGCATTTACACTGATTACAATAAAGATAAAACAAAACACTTTAGTATAACTGCACAGAATGCAGTTACAGTATTTATACAGCAAGGTACTCACTATTATAAAGCATTTAGTCTACAAAGATCAAGAATACTAAAGCCCAGTTTAAGTTCATTGTAGCAACAAAGTGAGGAGAGCAAAATACCTCTAAAAAAGAATGTTATTATAATTAAAGCTGGCCACCTTGTCTAGTGGTCAGAGAAGTCTGGGCCGGATGGAGGGATCCCGGGTTCGAATCCCAGCTTGGACATAGACGTACTTTCTCTCTGATGTTCTTGTCTTTCCTTTGAGTGAATGTGTTATTGTTTTGTGAATGGTTGCCTACCCTATAAATGGGTACCTTACCTATAGCATGTGTATACATGTACTGTGCAAGTCGAACTTCTCACAAAATGACAATACATTTGGATAAGTGAAGCAACGTACCCCAAATTGCCAGTCTTGCTGGCAGAAGACAACAACATCATAATTAAAAATTTGAAAAAATTCTGAAGTAGTTCATAAAATTTAGCTCAAAAGCAACAAAATAAAGTGGTAAATTTCCTTTTCCTTTAAGTGATCCAAGTCACAATTGCATGACGATAAAAAGAGTAAGCATTTCCCCCACTGTAAAAACAGTAAGTTCACCTGAAGAGCTTTGAACATACAAAGTATTTTACAAAATTCAATCATTTAAAAACTGAATTCAATGATAAAAAAACTTTAATATTGCTAATTTTTGAACTTAAAATGGAAGATTATTGCATACTAGCATTATAATATATTTATGAGTTACCTGTGTTGACCATATATGAACACATTTGTCAAATGAACCACTAGCTAAATATTTTCCATCTGGACTAAAGGCAACGCTGTAGACAGGTTCTGTATGTCTGGTCAATGTGTACAGGCAAGTGCCGTGTTCCACATCCCATAAGCGAACAGTAGAGTCAAAAGATGCACTAAAAAACAATAATTGATCAAAAAACTGTCAAATGCATTTGTTCTAGAAAAATTATTAAACACAAATTTATTATATTAAATCATGTTAAATGATTAAAAACAGGATATCTGTATCAAATTTTTAAATCTGTGATTTTCCATGAATTCCGTTTGAAACTTTCTATGATTCATAAAATGTAATATTTTCAGAAAAACATGCATTTTTCACAAGAATTGTTCAGATTAGTGTTATATGAAAATAAAATTGCAATCATATGAGCTATCATTTCACATATGTCTCTGAAATTGAAATTAAAGCTTCGTTAAAAAAGAGCTAAACTTCTATTATAAGCAGAAAGTAATTCATGAAAAATAAGATTTTCACATTCTATCACCATCCTAAACATCATTAACTAAATATTTAAATAAAATCTATTCCTTGAAATCTTCATAAACTTAAGATAAACATTGGTGAAAATTAGCGATAATTCTTACGGATGGTACTAACTTAACCTTTTGAATCTGGGCTGTTTTTTAGAAAAAAAATTTTCGACCCAGGTAGTACGACAGTCGAACCACAGATTTCTTTTCCATTAAAAAGAGAAGGTATGAACTGTCATACCAGACGTATGAAACCTTGAAAAAATCCCCGGCTCCAAAGGGTTCGAATGAATATCTCAATCCCGTCCTCTAAAAAAAAAAAAGACTTATGGTACAGCTTGTGTACCGCCCGGCCCCTAAAGGTTAAAAGGACTAAAATACAAACAGAGCAAAATTTCCGATTGGGACTGGTAAAATGACAAGTGTGAAAGTTATTACATAACATGAAGTACAAGAAAGGCTGAAAATAATAGCAAGTACAAAATTATGAATATTTGCATGGTTGAATCATATAGTAAACAAAAACAAGTGAGTTTCACAGAAGTGGATGCAATTGGATTTCAAAAAGTACAAAAACTTGTAACTTACACGTAAAAGACGTCTAAAATGAGTAAATTTTACATTAAATCAGTATAAATTAGAGCTTCTGTATGCCCTCGAACTCAATACCTATGACCCAGTAAGTTCTCATGATTTTTGAGCATTTCTTGATTAAAATTTGAATGATTTTTGCTGACAAATTTTGATTATGGTTCAAATCCATGACTTTACGTGATTTTCCAGGTGCAGTTTAAAATGGAGGTAAAAATGCATTTTACAAGTTATGTTTCAAAAATTAAGTTAATTTTTATCCTGTGAGTGGATTTATTATTGCATTGATTCACTAAGATATTAAGATATAGGATAAGTAAATAAAACAATGGATCACTAGGGTGTACGTACAGTTTACAAAAAAGAATTATAGAGCAAGATTTCACAATCCTTTGAAAAATATGAATGTTAAAGAGCTCTTGAGTAATTTTCTGCATCATTTAAATTGAAACAGAAGCAATCAGTTAGAAAACAAATTTCAAAATACATACATGAATAAATTTTACGTAAACAACAAATATTTCAGAAAATTTATACGCAGTTGCTTATTGTAGTCTAAGTAATGTACAAAGCCTTGTAAAGTCAAGATAGATGACGAATAATAGGAAATCATACTACATAAATGAAAAAAGCTACAATTACACTGAAATGCAAGCAAAATTAAAGAGATTAGCTCTTAACATATATATATTAAAAACATTGAGTAACTCAGTTTTCAGTCATTATTAAAAAAGCAATTGGCAGAATTCTGACAGAGCTATTCAAGATAAAAAAAGACCTATTTAAACAGAAAAAAACTTTTAAATTGCTGAAATATTTAACAGGTAAAAAAATCTCTAATAAAACTTATTTCCTCAAAAAAAAAAAAAAAAAATCGCAAAAATTGTACAGCAAAATGTGTTAACTCTAAGGATTATAATATTTAATTAGTGAAGAAAGCTGCAGAAAATATTTTTGCAGCAAATCATGTGAAAGAAAGTCAATTCTTAAACAACTATGACTTGGTCAATTTTGGAAAAGAAATATGATCAAGTACATTTTTAAAGAAGATCCAACTCTAAAATTCAATTTTTCAAAAGGAGCAACGAAAAAAAAGAGACGTCTTCTTTTTAGCTTCACTAGCAGATTAAAGATTTAGTCAAGCTTAATGAGCATATATTTCATCTTAAACCCTACACTATTTTCATTTCAACAGATGCTTTTATTATTGTATGGCTTATCATGCAATAATTGTAACAATTCTTATCAAAAAACAGGATCAGAAAACATAAATTAATACCTAGCAAGAATAAGATTCATATTTGGGTTGTTAGTCCCAGGACCAGTAGGACTCCATTTAATTGTGTATATTTCTTTGTTGTGTGCTTGAAGATCATGGACGCAAGTATCTTGCTTCATATTCCAAATCTAAGAAAATTAAAATTTTATAATTAATTTTAATTTTATATGTATTTGAGCTAAAATTTTAATCCTTTAAGTTCTAAACCATAAACAGAAATTCAAACAAAAAGTGTTAAATGAAACCTTTATCTAAAGTTCAAAATTTAATTAACCAAAAAGAGAAATGAAAAGGGAAAAAACTTCTACTTACTTTGAGAGACATGTCATCAGAACAGGAAGCTAGCAATATTCCTTGAGGATCCCACTTTATAGCATTGACTTCATTCTAATATTTGAAATTGAGAAAAAAAGAAAGCTATTATTATTTTAATATCAGCTTGCAACTTTTTTGAAATAAAAAGGTTCAGAATATTCATGATTTAACAATAAAATAGTACAATTTTATAATTAAATGTTTTTAATAAGCATATAATTTCAAATTTTCAAACAGGAAATCTTATTTTTAAACACTTAAACATTAATATTGCCTCTTAACACTGCAATGCTGAGAAACTTAGTTATTTTACATTTAAAAATTCCCAAAGTATAATGACAAGCCTTGAAATCATATTGATTGCTTTTGAGGAAAATTGCTGAAATAAATATAGTACACTACTTTGTTGCACAATTAGCAAAAACAACCATAAATAGCTTACCGTATGCCCAGTAAACGTTTTTATGGGCTTTTCAACACCAAGCTTGCACACATGAATGCATTGATCAGTTGAACAAGATGCAAAGCTTGTATTTGTCTGCCAGTCCACATCAAGTGCAGGAGCTAAATAAAATTCAATACAATATTATGAAAGCAGTACAATAATTTGAGAATTATATGTTGATTGATCTATATAACTCTGAAAATGTCTTGTAATTAGGTCTGAAATCTTCCAAAATATAAAATACAATTTTGTTAATTGAACCGCTTTCCCATCCTTACCTTATTACTGACCTATCTTGGAAACACATTTTTAAAAATTCCATGTGTATTATTAGTCAATCCATTCTGCTAATTTTACTGCAAGATGTGGTTTTCTAAATGACTGACTAGATTAGTACAAACTGCTTTGGGTTCTCTTTATCTCTATCTTGCTGATTGCGTCTTAACGCTTACGTTTTTGCATTGGAAAAAGGAATTTTTGTCACCATCATCAAAAAACAAGCCTCTGCAATATATTTTGCAAGTTTGCACATTATGATGTTGTAGTTCTCTCATCTTAATATTCAACATCAAGGTAATTGAAAATAATCTAGTCAAATAAATCTGAACATATTATAACAAAATCGATTCTTAAAAATCCCAAACAAGCAGAACAAAAAGCTTCTTACTGAGTTGTTTATTAAATTACAGTTGTAAATTTCAGATTAAGCAACAAGTCTGAAATAAACGATACAATTATTAGGAAACCGGATAATAATGTTTTTTTTTTCTTCAAATGAATCAATTGTTAAAAGATTTTATTTTAAATCATAGGGCGTAATTTTCCTCATTATTAAGGGCCTTTTGCAATCTGTTAGTAATTTTAAATACCAGATATTTAAAAAAAAATGATCTTTGGAACAATATATCTTGAACTGGCATCTTGGATACAAGCAGGCCCGTCATTTCCCACTTTTCCAGGGGGGGAGGGTCAAAGGACCCAAACCTAATGTCAATTCCATTGAAAACCAACAAAAACCATGCCCACTTGTATGAAAATTCATTAATTTCTCAGAGCCGGGGGGGGGGGGGGCAATTGACCCCCCTAAATAACGGGCCTGGATACAAGTCAATTTTCAAGGTTTTGCGTAATAGAAAGTGTTCTAACAGTCGGAAGAAAGCGAAATCCGACTGTTTCACCTCATAAAGCTTCTCCGACATTTCACCATTTGACTTCTCTTTATTGCGATCTATACGTGAAAAAAAAAAAAATTGAAAATTTGGCTTGTATCTAAGATGCAATTTCAAGATATTTTGCTCAAAAAATAATTTTTTTCAAAAAATTCTATCCAAGATTTAAAATTTACTACTAGATGGCAAAAGGGCCTTGATAGCTAGGATAATTACATCGTTGATTGAAAATAAAAACATTGAACGATTGATTTTTTGAAAAAAAAAAAAACAATTTCCGGTCCCCCCAATAATATGATGATGAAGAGATAGAGGAGGCTCAGAGTAGCTTAAACAATATAAACAATTACCTGTATGGAAAGCAAACTGTTGAGTACACTGTCCGGTGCTAGCATCCCAAATTATGGTTGTCTGAAAAGTTGAGCAATGGCATTAGAAGAAATGGGTATATATAAACCAAAATTAACATCTTTGATAAATAAAGAGAACATTTTAACAGCCTCAAACAATAAGTTCAAACTACAAGCTGAGATTAAAAATATACACAAAATCATATTTTTTTTGTTCAAGTTGAAATTTTTTTATTATTTAAAAAACACTTTAGAAACTTCATTAATGAATTAATTCACATTTAAAAATGCAATTAAACTAGAAATTCATGCTTAAAAAAATCACGAAAACAATATATTTCAACTATTACTTGACTTAAAACTTTCATAATATGATGTAAAACCAATTTAAATACAAATACATACTTTTCAAATTAAATTTAATGTTAATGGCATAGTAGCACACAATAAATATAGATAAAAAGAACCAAATTAGGTTGCTTTGAGATGAAAATTAATAGGAGTTAAACAAAGGAAAAACAAGGAAAAACAAAATGTAATATAAATTAATGTTTTGCCTTAAAATTATCAATATTGATAAAAAACACACACACACATATATCAGATAATTAGAAAAAAAGGTTTTGCTAAATATATAAAGACACAGTCGAGACTATTTAATGGAATAGTCAATTTGACATGAAAAAATATTCCAATAAGCAGGATATTTCATTATCTGGAATTAAAATGACAAAATTACAACCTTTAATAAAACAGATTCCATAGTAGCTTCACAAAAAAAAAAAATCAGTACATAAAATAACAAATATCAGAACACTTAATATTTTTTTAAGTGCAGTATAACACAGATTGCCAACTGCTACAAAAAAATCATAGTTTCTACAAAATACAGCTTTGACCAAACCGTATCCAAAACTTACGATTTTCTTCCTTTTTTTTTGGAATCCCAACAGCATACTTGTGCAGATTAGGCTTAAAATGCAGCCATTTTAGTTTTTTATAAACATTAGTCGCGGCTTTTTACATATTTCAAAATCATTTGCTAACCTTGGGAAATTTTAAGCCAGTTGCATTGAGTTGAGTCAAGCAAAATTATTCATTTTTTTTTCTAGAAATTGATTAAAGGCATTTCAGATGGCAAAGGAATGTCAAAATTAGGGTATTTAGATGGTAAAATTATGCAAAATCAGAAACTTGTGCAAGTTACATGAAGTCAGAATTACTTTCATCATTTTAAAACTTAAAATTTTATGTTTTGATAAGCAAAAATATTGAACAGTTAAATTAAATAAGCTAATAGATTTGAGTTAAATTTTGTGTCTATTTATTCACTGTCATCTATTTATTTACTGTTAAAAGTTAAATATGTTTTCATTTGATGAATATTTCGAAGTGGCTTAGAAAAAAAATACATATATGCTTTAAATTCTTTTACATAACTTCATGGTTGAAGCAATATGAATTTAAAGATTCTTTGTTTCATTTTGAAAATATGCACACACTATAGCAAGAGGCCTTAATTTCCCTGGACTTTCTTCACCCACTTTTTAGAAAGTGCCTTAACCAGTGATTTTAATAAGTTCGAAGTATATTGAAGAACCTTTCAGAGGAAAAAAATTGCCAAAAAAAAACTTAACTGGATAAACTTTAACAATTTGTAATTAATATTACATATAAAAATTTCATTAGAATTTTTGAAACAGTTTATTTGATTTTTAAATGGTTTTTAATTATTTTCAAGAATCAATCGTACAAAAGTCTTTCACATCTTTGATTAGTAAGCATAAAAAGCAAGAAACACTTTCAAAACAGTTAATTTCCTGAACAGTTATTATATGATTCTTTTCTTTTCTTTAATCTCTTAATGCCTAGTGGCGCACGAGGCCGCTAGCGTGGTATTATATGATCACCAACTGATAAGCAGCTAGATTAGCAGCGTTTGGAAGAAAAATTAGACTATTCAAATGTGCTACAATAAAATATCTACCTTATCAACACCAGCGCTGAGAATATAGTTTCCTTTCTTGTTCCACTTCAAAGCAAAAATAGGGCCTTTATGCTGTCCAAGAGTACTAGCTAGTCGACCTGCATTGTAAAAAACATACTGTAAGAAACTGAGAAATGAAATCAATCACCGTGTTAGAAGAAGAAAAGATTAATTAAGTTTAAATAAACATAAATATAAGCTTTGGTAATAAATTACAGATTCCCAATAAAACTCTACTGACTTGATTTGATTTTACTTGGCACATTGACTCTTATCACCAATTAAAAATTGTGATAATAAAATCACAAGTGGAGAAGGATAACTATCCCATTGGTGAGTACAGATAGATCAGCAGAAGACACAGGTGAATTTGAAGTTTTTCATTTAAATGTGAATGTTCGTTAATCAATTTTAGTGTGTGTTGAAGATTAAAGTAATTAACAAAATAATTATTTTTCTTTACCAAAAATGTCAATTCCCTTTCAGATAAATTAAAAAAAAATAACAAACATAAGTCCTTTCATCTAAAAATGAAGAGAAGAAAAAATAAATGAGAGAGAGAGAGATGAAAGATTTATAAAGTTTTTCATAAACTGTGCTGATTTCTTAATGAGTATATGCAAATTGACCTTCTTCAATTAAAACTTCTTATAAGATTTCTTTGAAAAACTAGTCAAACCCACACAGAACTTCTGCTCTCGAGTGTCTTCTTTTTGAATAAAAAAATTATATCTTGCAGCAGAATAGATAAATATTTAGCAGTGCCAAACGCTTGGCGGGTTTCTATCCAATAATGGAGTTGGAGGATTATTTTACATTTTGATAAAATTCTCGAAGTTACTTAATGCACAACACTTGTTATTATTATAAAAGAAGAGTACAAAAAAATACTTGCCATCTGTCGTCCATATCCTTGCGTATCCATCATAAGAACCTGTCGCTAATAAGGTACCATCAGACTAAAAATATAAAATAAAATAAAAATAAAAATCTTTAATAGGTCTCAAAGAGTTAATATTTATATGTATTTTCAACTGCTAGGGCAGAACTCTATATTTCCGTTTTCGTTAACTTTTTAAAAAATAACACTCTCACAAATGTAATTGTAGACACATCTTTTTAAAACCAATCCAGACACAGATGCCCTTTTTTCATAAGATTTTATAAATAATTTTGAAACATGATTTAGCACATTTTTCTCGCTTCTTTTCCCCCACCACACTACATTGATCAATTTCATTGTACAATATACATAGATTAAGGAAGGTTTTAGCTTTTTTTAATTTGCAAAAGCATGTAATTACATCTCACCTTAAAATTAAAAAAAAAAGACCAAAGTTGAAAAAACTTAGTTGAGAGAAATGCAATTTAATTACTCATTTAAGTTGAATAGCTCAATCAACCATTGCAAATCATATCGATCAGTATTAACGCAGCACTCTTTAATTAGCATGTCAAATTAGGTTTTTGCTATCTTACAAATAAACATGTATTTCCTTAACAGCACACAGTGCATTAAATAATTTTCCAATTCAAATTCCAAAAGCTTGTTAGCTGTTGTGTAATAATATATGTTTAAGGATGGGACAGTCAAATTTTAAAACTCAGTTTGCATATAAAAATGAAACATATTAAGGAATCAACAAAAATATGCTAACTCATATTGATAAGCCAAAAACAATATAAATACATGCAAAGCAAAGTAACTAGATGAGTGATACTAAACTGCAGCCCACCGAAACATTGTGAATGGTTTGGTAAAAGTCAATTAAACAGCTTGACAATATATGATATCATGAAAACTTTAATTTTGAGCAAGTAGACACTAAACAAATTCGTTTTTTTCTTATGGCAAGCAGTTACAATTTAGTTGGACCCTTAAAAAGGCCACTTAATAGATGAATTCAGCAACATTATCAGAGAAGTGTGCATTAATTTTCAAATTTTCAGGTTGCAGCCTTTATGAAAGTTGTCACACGCATATGAGCCAAGAAAAAATATATTGCTAAACTTTAATTGGGTCAAACATAATATGGCAGCATTGTAATCCTGTGATTAGGATCTGTGTAGCCTTCACAATGTTGCCAGGCTAGGATTGCTCCTTCAAATTTAAAATTGAAAACTGAAAAATATTTAGAAAGATTTTCATCAACTAATATTTTTGAGTATTAATTAAGGAAGACATGCTTACATTCCAGTCTAAAGAAGTGACATCTTTGTTGCTAGGAACTTCAGTGCCTC
Source organism: Uloborus plumipes (assembly GCA_038373865.1). Lineage (NCBI taxonomy): Eukaryota > Metazoa > Arthropoda > Arachnida > Araneae > Uloboridae > Uloborus > Uloborus plumipes. The sequence goes on along the minus strand of JAXGGA010007831.1, from coordinate 9,642 downwards.
CTTTCTGAATGCAATGCCTTAAAACCAACTGATTTCCACTATTCATTGCAGTATTATCATTCATTATCCATATCCGAGCAGTTGAATCTCCAGAACTGGGTTAAGGGGGAAAAATATAACAGAGAATGATGAAATCAAAAATACATAGAAGGTTATATAACATTTACAGTAACATTTACTGTCAGAAATGAAGAAAAAGTATTTGCTCAGCATTAATTCTTATTTGGCAGTCTTTTGCCACAATAAGAGGAAAGGTATACAAAAAAAGGATAGGCTTTTTGCACGGGGGGCATTTCCTTTTTTGTTGCTGAAGGTCCTTTGCCAGGTTGCAACTCTGTAAGGAATCCACTGAAAAGGGGGACAGCTATAAAGTTGCATTCCTCTTCAGGGCAAAACAAAAATGATTTTTATTTTCTTAACCACATCATTTGCTTGTTTTTAATTCCATTCATTGCATCATAACATAAGTTTACCTTGACACTCAAAAAACTTCCCACGGCTGACTGGTGACTCACACTTATAACACAAATGCAGTCAGAAACATTTTGTGGCTAAATCTGTAAGCCTGATTTTTTTTCAGATGTCAAACATATTGCTTTCCCTGATGAGTTCAAAAACTTTACGTACAACCACAAGTTTTCCTGTTCGTGTATTTGTTTTTCTATTATACATATTTGTATGCATAGACTTGTAAGAAATTAGAACATCTTCATTCACTACAGCAAAACTGCCTTAAACGTCAAATTTACTTATAACCAGGTATGTGCAATATACTGCCTTAATACAGATTTTAGTTTATGTTTATGTATTTTCAAAATGAAGCTATCCAAATTTAATGTCTAGGCAGCAGCTACATTTCCCAGAAATCAATCCCTGCTTCCACCTAATAATCTGCTTGTCCCAGGGCCGCAGAAAGCCAAGGTGGCCACCTTGTCGGTTTGGTTGCCATGCCCTCTCTTCCATAAAATGTATAAAATTTATACTACTCTGATCCCCACCAGGTTGACATAACCTCTAGTCATCCCTGATTTGTCCATTCTGCCCCCCCCCCCTTCATAAGGATTAACTCCCCACCACAAACAACTATTATTACTGATACTAAAATAAAAATAAAATCAGTTTGATTTTCATTTGATTCATCCTCAAATTCACATAACTGAAAGAGTAAGGGTTTAAAAAAACTTACCCAGATGCTAGTAAATCTGATGTGGGATTCCATGCACAGATGAAAACCTCTGATTCATGGCCTCTTAAGATTGTTGACCTACTGCTAGGAATCCACCTCAAATCAACATCCATTGGTTCTGTGTGATTTGCTGAATCACAAGAAATGAAAAACATGTTAAGGAAAATTCATCAAAGATATCTAAAAATCAAAGAATTCATTTTTGATGCTATTAAAAAACAAAACATAACCAATTACTTGTGAAGAATATTGATTAAAATTACTTTAAATACCTATTTTACATAAATCATAAACACAGTGTTTATAATATCAACAAAAATATAAATAATCATTCATAAGTTAAAAATACAAGACAACGTGTCCAAAAGTACAAATAAAATAATAAAAAGAGTTTGAAAACTCTAGCAAATAGCTATTTCGGGCTATTACAAATGAAGCCCCATCATCAGTGCGAAAAGAGGATGGTTCAACTGACCACAGTCAAGTAAACTCAAAGTTGGGTTCACTTGACTGTGGTCAGTTGAACCATCCTCTTTTCGCACTGATGATGGGGCTTCATTTGTAATAGCTTCAAAATAGCTATTTGCTAGAGTTTTCAAACTCTTTTTAATATTTTATTTGCACTTTTGGACATGTTGTCTTGTATTTTTAACTTCATTAATTGTACAAAGTTTTCGACTGCTTTGCTTACAAATCATTCATAATGTAAAACATAAAAATGTAATATCGAGACAAAAAATTGAATTGGTATATTTAAAGTTCAACACCAAAACATTTTACTTTGAAATGCATTTACAGAGATTTGCAAAAAGTTAGGTTTTCAACGTCCTAGACACGGACATTTTATAATGTGAGAAAGAGGAAAAGAGTCTGACAAAATCTGAAATCGTGCGCAAAAATAAACACTTCATTAAATTATCAGCTTTTGAAAGAGTCACCTAAAATACTTGAATTCTTTTCAATGACATGTTTATCTGTTAAAATTTAGTTGTTCTGATATTTTTATATACAGTGCAAGAATACACACAAAAGGTTTCAAAATTAGTAGTATTTAATTGCTTTTGAAATCAATAATTTAACATTATAAATAATGAAGTTACTTTTCAAAATTCCAGGAAAATCATTTTGTTGATCAGCTGATATTTTTTTTTCTACAAAACATATTATTTTATACAATTTTTCAAAAAGTGATGATTTAATGTGTGAGAAATTTTTTTCCCCATTTTAATATAAGCAAAACAAAGCTTAATTTCAACATCTCTTAGGAGAAAATACTGCACACAGCAATGAAGGAACATTTGTAACCTATTAATTTCCATTGCTGATTCATTGGCTTATTTTTTACGATATTTAAAATTATAATTATGATGAATTTTTTTTTAAAAAGCAAATGATAAAAAAGAAAAAAAATGAAAAAGGAAGGGGCCCAAAAAAAAAAAAAAAAACTCTAAAGAGATGAGTTTTTAAATGCTACCATCAAATAAGAAAAAGATAAAATAGCAGTTTAAATGAATCAGCTAATCCATCAAATTCGGACTATTAGTTCTTTTGTAATGATTAAAAGTGCTGAAAAAGTTTTTTTAAAAATCGAAAATTTATACTATTTCGGAAATACTGTATTTCAAAATCATCAATAATTCAATTCAACAAAATTTCCGATAAACGAAAAGCTTACTAAAATAAGGGCGTACTGAACGATCGCGAACAAGAAGCGATTGGCGCAGAGCACAAGAAGGGTTTCGCAACTATGAGGGAGAAGAGCAATAGCGCATTGTTGCTCCCCCGTCCGAATATTGCGCAATCGACTCCTTCGTGCGCAGCACCCCGTTTTATAGACTATGACGCAGAATCATATTTTTGGATTACAGCCCTTGAAGACGATTATAAGCAAAAATTAAAAGTTCTTAAAGCAATATGACTTCGGAAATATCTAAAAATAACTTTCAATCTATCGATCGTTGAAGACAAATAGGATAAAATGGCGAATAAGCAAGAAAATACACAATATAAAATGAATAAATAATAATAATTACCATTTCCTCCCTCGCCATTACCATTGGCGGTTTCTGCTTTAACAACAGCGTTTTTAGCATTATGGGCTTGTTGTTGTCTGGATAAAACAACCTCCGGCATAACAGCATCAATAAGGGATAAGGACTCTATCATCGTCTCAACTCCATCCTTTTTTGGGAAAAGAAACCATTATAATTCGATCGAAATAGAGATAATATCGAACTCAAGGGAATAAGCATCTTTCATAATCACACCAAAATAATTAAGTAAACTAACAGAAAATACCTCATGTCGATAGAATCGTCGGATTGACTGGTCAAAAGAGGACTAAGGGTATTATGAAATTCAGACAAGGTGTGGCAGTGACATTTTTTGAGTTTCCTCATTTTTTTATATGTGAAAGTAGGTTATGAGAAGTGAGCATTCTGAAATTTTTAGCACCCCCAAAATTTTTGTTCGCTCGGAAAAAATTCCCAAAGTTTGATGTTTTGCAGCGCTCTTTTGGTAAAACGACTGAAAGACGCATTTCAGTGCGCTGTAGTTTTCTACAGAAACACCACCTCAAGGTTATGTTTACATTTATTGATTGTACAGTGTCTGGTTATGAGGACCCCATAGTTATTTGGGTTGGGGGTTGTTGCTTTCTTTAGTTAAGCGGCCGCAAAGTATGGTTTTTAGTCCATTTTTGCTCGACTTTAAACTGCGTTATTTCCCCCAAAAGCAACCCCCCGAAATTTTTTTAACATATACTGAAAATTTATACTATAAAAAGAATATGAAGCACGGAAAATGTTTAATATTTCATTGCTTTAAAGAGAAAAATACTTAAGATATTTTCAAAATTTGTGGTTTTTTGATCGCATTTAACTCAAAACAGCTACCCTAGAAAAAAATAACTTTTATGGATTATGGAACCTACAGATGTGTAGAATAACGTAAAAAAGAAAGAAGTGTGGGGTCTCTTCTAGTTTTCAAGAATTTTTTTTTTTTTTTTTTTTTGTAGCTCATTTTAATGCTTTTTTCTCATAGTAAAATGTGTCCATCAAGTAGGTCAGATCTGCTGAAACTTTAAGTATATAGTAATGATGTATATAAATTTGTATAGAGAAAGAGAAAAAGACTAAAAACACTTAATTTTGTCTAAATTTTTATAACTTTTAGTTTTTTAATTGCAATTAACTCAAACAATGATAAATCATTACTGAGAAAACTATTGAATGTTCATGTTACTAACTTTGAAGTATTTAAAAAAATAAATTCGTTGAGGTATCTTCAGAGGCGTCCCCCCCCCCCCCCCCCCCGCTCCTCCGCACGTGGGCATCACCGCTTCAGCCATTAATTATGAGAAAAAATGATTGAAATAAAACACCGAGATGGCCGATGGATGTTTACTTTAATGCAGATATACGAATCTTTAGCTAGGGTTATCTAACCTTTAAAGAGAGATGATGATCCCCTCCCCGCAATTTTACCAAGACCCCCTTCCCCCCAAAAAGCAAGCCCCAAATAAAAAGGCTAAAATCTTTTAAAAATGACTTTTCTAAAATTTTTAATGGTACAGTTTGTATCGGACCCTCCCCCTCCCCCCACACATATAGGCAAGGCATCCTTGCTTTAGTTATTATTCTTGTAATAAATTGCTGGAACATTTATTCATCTGAATGGATGATGTTCTCTGCTGCAGATCTCAGAATGCAGAAACTGTAGTTCGGGTTGCCCATCCCCGCCCCAAGAGCAATGGCATCACCCCCCCCCCCCTTACAATTGTACCGATCCACCCTTCCCAAAGAGAGAGCAACCTTATACTAAAAAGACTAAAATCCCTTTAAAATAACTTTTCTAAAATGTTCAATGATGAACTCTGTACAATGCTCCCCCTCCCCCACACATACACACACTTGTGTACCCTTGCTTTAGCTATTAGTTATTATTATTAAAATAAATTGGTGGATTATTTTTCACAAGCTGTTCTCTATTTCACGTGTTAGAATACAGAAACGTTCGCTAGTAGCCGCCTATACCCCCCCCCCCACACACACAATACGTTTTCTTGAAAAAAGGTAAAATCCTTTGAAATAGCTTCGCTCAAAATGTCAAAGGTACGGTTTGCCTCATGACGCCCCCCCCCCCCACTAGGGCATCTCTGTTTTTACTAATATTATTAGGATAAATGGCTGGAATATTTATTACTGAGAGTGCCAATGGCTGTTCTTCACTGCAGATTTGTTAGTTATGTTATATACAAGGAATTTAAAGTTTTTTTTACCCCCCCCCCCGCCCGAAAAATGTCGAATTAATGGCCTAAATGCATCTATATCTGGTGAGCGATGTATTGCTCGCGGTATTGAAATGCTGATATTGCCCCAATCCTAGTCACTCAACTCCCACTCCTAGGCAACTAAAAATAGGGTTTTTACAGGCCCGTCATTTAGGGGGGGGCAGGGGAGTCAATTGCCCCCCCCCCTCCCCGACTTTGAGAAATCAATGTATTTACAAAAAGTGGGAGTGGTTTTTAATGTTTTTTGGTGAAATTGTATTGTGTTTTTAACCCTTTGCCCCCCCCCCTGGAAAAACTTGAAATGACGTCCCTGGGTTTTTAAAATTTTACTTAGAAATAATTTCAGACGAAAGCCCTAAAACTCCCTCCCACTATCACCAACAAAGATAGCTTCAGATAGTATTTTTAGGACTGCATTAGTTTCAGGAACTCTTCTACAGGGAACTACCGACCTCTCTTTCCCTCTTACGTCACCAGGATAACTTAAACAATTTTAAGACTAATTAAGAAAACCTAAAGTTGCTGTTTAAGAGCTTCATCAGTTTCATAAAATTTTCAAGGACTGTCAGAACCACCTTCCATTTAGTTCACTAAATATTGCTTAAAATTCCGTTTTTAAGACTTCAGTTTGAAAACGCAAGGGGCTCGAGCTCCTGAACACCCTCTCTCTTAAGTAGCTCAAAGATATTACAAAACAGCACTTTTGAGACTACGATTACAAAAATTTCCGGGAAGTAAGCCCCACCCAAACCCATTTCCCATAACTTACCAAAGACAGCCTAAAGATTTCTTTCTAGGATTTCATTAGTTTTGTAAAAAATTTTAGTGGAACATATTAACGAGGTGACTTAGAGTGAAAAGTAGAGCATATTAACACTTTTCCGTTTATCTCACAAAAGGTTGCCAAAAAATTCCATTTTAAGATATCGGTCTCTAAAAAATTTCCAAGGTGCAAGCTCTGACCCCCCCCCCCTCTCTCCTTAAGTAACCCAAAATTAACCTAAAAGAACGTCTTTAAGACTTACCAAACCTGGCTTAATATCGAGTGTTTAAAACTCCAGTTTCGAAAAATTTACGGAGCTGAACCAATAATCCTAGTCCTTTGAGTCACCTAAACATTTCCTGAAATAACGTTTTAAGAACTCAGCTTCGAAAACGCTTCAGGACAAACCCCTTTCCCCTGATGTCACCAAAAACAGCCTGAAATTACGTTTGGAAGACTTCGTTATTTTCGAAACTTTTTCGAGGGAGAGCTCCTAATAGTCTGTGGGCCAAGCACCGATATCGTTCAAGTTCGTTTACCAATCTAGGGGACTAAGGGAACTTGATTGAAATCTATTGTAACGAGTCCGTAGCACCTTCAACTTTCTTTAAATGAGCATTCCAATCTTGAGGAAGTAACTATAAATTTATTTACAAGTATTTACACTATTTACAGTATGAGCAGGAAACAATTGCCAAACATCCAGCAATTAGGTAGCAAACAGTACACTGTACTCTTAACAGTAACTCAGCACCACGTATCTAACGTGAACAGTAATTAAGAAATTACAAAAGCAAAACATCGCCCAAGCGAATAGCGAATAAAACGAGTCACCAGAATCAAATCTGAAAACAACTGACTAACTTGTGTTCAAGGCCAGCTATTTATACACGGAAAGAAATGTTCACAATATTCTAGAAAAACCCGGAATATTTTGTTTCATTCATAACTTGAACAATCCATTCACAAATTCTAGTGATAAAAAGAAAAACCACGCGAAAATGTCTTCACGCTTATCAAAGTTAGGGCAAGTGTAAAAACTACAAAGTGTTTCAGGGCCGGTATACAGATGATAAAAGTGATATCTTCAGATACATTTGCAACATGTCGCCAAATAAAACCAAAACTAATGAAAATAAAGCAAGGCAGGAAAAACCACAACTATTTACAAGATTTGTAACACTATTAATAGTGATGCACTCAATCGAAAAATCCAATGTTCCCAAGCAAAGCTTGTTTCATTAAGTGTTAATTAGTAACTGAAACAGGGACTATATTCCTCAGCCTGTTGGCTCTTTCACAACAAAAATTGTCTCAAGGTGGCGCTCTTGCACAAAATATTTGTAATTTAAAATTTCAACAAACAGTTTTTCTACTAGTCTGTGGAGTTAGCGACAAAAACAGCCGAAATATTTCACTTCCGGATACCAGTGTGAAATTTGGTACAGAGCTTAGGTACATATATAAGAACAAAAAACCGCCGGGAGACACTTGATCAGGGGTCATGAACTCCCGTGATGACGTCATCAAGATGGCCGCTTTTACAGGTAAATACGTTCGTTTAATTGCTTAAACTCTATCATAGATTAAAATATTGCAAAACTCAAATGTATCATCTGAAAGCTCTTTAAAAGAGCTATTTAGAAATATTTAATTTTTCTTTCTGAGGTCAAGGGCCCACCTGTAATGACGTCATCAAAATGGCCGCTTTTACAGGTAAATACGTTTGTTTAACTCCCCCTAAAACTCCATCATAGATTTAAATATTTCAAAACTCAACTATATCATCTGAAAGCGCTTTAAAAGATCTATTTAGAAAGATTCAATTTTTCTTTCTGAGGTCAAGGGCTCACCTGTGATGACGTCATCAAAATGGCTGCTTTTACAAGTAAATACGTTCGTTTAACTGCTTAAAACTCCATCATAGATTCAAATATTGCAAAACTCAAAGATATCATCTGAAAGCTCTTTAAAAGAGCTATTTAGAAAGATTTAATTTTTCTTTCTGAGGTCAAGGTCCCACCTGTAATGACGTCATCAAAATGGCCGCTTTTACAGGTAAATACGTTTGTTTAACTCCCCCTAAAACTCCATCATAGATTCAAATATTGCAAAACTCAAATGTATCATCTAAAAGCTCTTTAAAAGAGCTATTTAGAAAGATTTAATTTTTCTTTCTAAGGTCAAGGTCCCACCTGTGATGACGTCATCAGAGGCCATTTTGATGACGTCATTACAGGTGGGACCTTGACCTCAGAAAGAAAAATTAAATCTTTCTAAATAGCTCTTTTAAAGAGCTTTCAGATGATATATTTGAGTTTTGAAACATTTGAATCTATGATGGAGTTTTAGGGGGAGTTAAACAAACGTATTTACCTGTAAAAGCGGCCATTTTGATGACGTCATCACAGGTGGGCCCTTGACCTTAGAAAGAAAAATTAAATCTTTTTAAATAGCTCTTTTAAAGAGCTTTCAGATGATATAGTTGAGTTTTGCAATATTTGAATCTATGATGGAGTTTTAGGGGGAGTTAAACAAACGTATTTACCTGTAAAAGCGGCCATTTTGATGACGTCATCACAGGTGGGACCTTGACCTTAGAAAGAAAAATTAAATCTTTCTAAATAGCTCTTTTAGAGAGCTTTCAGATGATATATTTGAGTTTTGCAATATTTGAATCTATGATGGAGTTTTAGGGGGAGTTAAACAAACGTATTTACCTGTAAAAGCGGCCATTTTGATGACGTCATCACAGGTGGGCCCTTGATCTTAGAAAGAAAAAATAAATCTTTCTAAATAACTCTTTTAAAGAGCTTTCAGATGATGCATTTGAGTTTTGCAATATTTGAATCTATGATGGAGTTTTAAGCAGTTAAACGAACGTATTTACCTGCAAAAGCGGCCATTTTGATGACGTCATCACAGGTGAACCCTTGACCTCAGTAAGAAAAATTATATCTTTATAAATAGATCTTTTTAAGCGCTTTCAGATGATATAGTTGAGTTTTGAAATATTTAAATATATGATGGAATTTTAGGGGGAGTTAAACAAACGTATTTACCTGTAAAAGCGGCCATTTTGATGACGTCATTACAGGTGGGCCCTTGACCTCAGAAAGAAAAATTAATTTTTTCTAAATAGCTCTTTTAAAGAGCTTTCAGATGATATATTTGAGTTTTGCAATATTTGAATCTATGATGGAGTTTTAGGGGGAGTTAAACAAACGTAGTTACCTGTAAAAGCGGCCATTTTGATGACGTCATCACAGGTGGGCCCTTGACCTTAGAAAGAAAAATTAAATCTTTTTAAATAGCTCTTTTAAAGAGCTTTCAGATGATATATTTGAGTTTTGCAATATTTGAATCTATGATGGAGTTTTAGGGGAGTTAAACAAACGTATT
>JAXGGA010007830.1:30000-60273 GCA_038373865.1 Uloborus plumipes | reverse complement strand
TTGTTCCTCTATGTTAAAACTGTGAGTTTTGGGAGCCTTCAAACCTTAGGTACCCGGTTTTACTCTACTTTCCCCTATGAGTGTGATTCTAAATTGTAGGTGTGTTTGACCTTGACTTAAGATGTATTTGTTTTCATTTGTTTAAGTTTGATTCGTATGTTGCTGTTTTATAACGGCTCAGTTTTAATGTCAAATGAGCCTGTGACTCTGCTGAGTTGGAAAATTTCCAACAATAAGTCTAACAAAATATTGATAACTATAAAAGGAGAAGGATTTTTTAAGATCTTTAATTTAAAAGGAACGAATAAATAAATAAAATAAATAAATGGATAAATTAATAAATAATAATATGAAGTTAAATAACCATAATTAATACAAACATGAAATATGAAAAATTTTAAACACACTCTAAAAAAAAACACTAACAGTACAAAGTCCTTTAAGTCAGGAGTCAGGGCTTCTCAAAATGTTGTCCGCGGACCCCTTGAAGGTTCACCGAGCTTCAGTATGGGGTCCACGACAAACCTCGCAACAAAAGTTTTGAAAACGCTAGTTTTTACCTAAATAACGCTTCCGCTTTTGAAAACCAGAGCTTTCCTTTTCGAAGTACAGTGAACTCTCACTCATACGCCGCCTCATTTATGCGCCTTTTTCACTTATACGACGATTTTAAATGGTCCCAGCACATTTCATAACAAAATAATAATAGTATCATTCGTTTATGCGTCGCTCTAAAGATAAATATTTCACTTATGCGCCGAATTTTCCCTAAAATGTAAAAAAATGAATTCATTTTCCTTAAAAAATAAGCATTTTTCTTCACTTTCATCTTTAATCTTTCTCCTTTATTGTTCACGGAAGACATTTTTTCCGCATAAACTAGAGTTCGGAAAGGGACAATTACTTATTATGGATAATTTTAAAGCGAAGAGTTTGTAATTAGGTATGCTACAATTTTTGTTTTCTCTTTATCATTGTAATTAAGTTATAGTAACTGCCAAACCGTGGTAATATGTCCCTTTTCTATAGAAATATTCTTATTCATTCTCTCATTAGAAACTATGTTGCGTTTTAGTCCTTTAAATAGGCTTGTTCACTTATACGCCTCTCTCACTGATGCGCGTTTTTCTGTTGGTCCCTTGGGCCGGCGCATAAGTGAGAGTTCACTGTATGAAGTTGCCCTTTAAGTCCCACTCCTCGACATCTCGAGACATAATGCTGCGAGATCATGCATAGGTAGTCGAGTCGTTTGCTGCTTCAAAAAACACAAAACAAAACAAAACAAAAACCGTGCAGTTTGTCGTTATGGTGAACATACGAATGTCATAAGCATCATTTCAGATTGCTCCTTTAAGGATGATTCAGCACCTCAATTTTTAGAATTTTTCAGAAGACGGTCCCCGAATCCTTTTTCCTGCTATTATCCCAAGTAGCACACTTCGTTTTATAAAGGTTGTAAAATGGTTATTAACGCTGTGACAACCGATTAAAAACGTTTATAAAACGTTTAAACGTAATTTGTGCTACCTGGGATCGCTATGAATCACGTTTGTTCGAACCCGTCTTAATTTAAAGGAATTTAATGGAACAGTTCTTTCAATGAAGCTAGATTTTGTTCCGTTTTTTTCAATTGATTTGTTGAACACGCTGGTTCATTAACCGACGTTCAATATGTTACCAAAGAAGGCCTAATCCCTTTTTTAAGACTGAAATTTGGAAAATGTTCCACAGGGAGGGTGCTCTTGAAACTTCTCCTAACATCACCACAAATTTTCTAAAACTGCGTTTTTCTTAAAGCTACAATTAAAGAAATTTCCAAGGTGGAACCCACTGAACATGATATCTGTGTAAAACTTGGCAGGTTACAACTAGGTCTATATTACAGATGCCAAAGCTTTGTTGTTGTCTTTGTAAAGAAAGATTGATTAGTAATATTTTAACTTCTTGTTTTTCAGAAAAGGTAAATTTGAACATTTATGACTTTAAAATTGGGATTACGTGTAAAAGGTGACAAAATTTGTCTTTGCTCAACCAAACTAATTGTCAAGATCTGGCAATGGTATTGTATAAGTTAAAATTTTCAACTTACTTTCAGAGGGAGTGGAGGGGGAGTCAAGCAATGTTTACATTTGTATGAGAAATAAAACAACAACCTTCCCCTTGAAAAAATCCTTCTAGTTAGTTTAATAAAGTTCAAATCTTCCGACAAGTATCTATACATTCTAATGATAGGTGTCCGCATTCAACATGGTTTCATAAAACGGGTCCTCTGGCTATAAAGCAGTGGTTCCCAAAGTCGTCCACAGGGACCCCCGGAGCTTTTAAGGGTTCCATATAATGGAAAGAAAAAAATATGGGTCTACAAGATCAAATAAGCGTCCTTTTGTTGATGGCCGAAATTCACTCTGTCCCACGAAAAGCTTTCTTCTTTTTCCTTTTACACCTATTCTATATAAGAATATTAGCTGATTTAAGTTTCGTGCCATTATTTTTATGAAAATATGCATAAAAAATGTTACGTTTCTTCTCTTCATCTGTTTTCTTTTCACCTATGTTTTAATTTTTTACTCTGCAGTAAAACTGTCAAATTGAATCTTTTGGAACAGTGGTTCTCAACGGAGGCGAAACCGCCCCCCGGTGGGCGGTGGGAAGATGTTGATGGGCGGCGAACATATTTTGGGCGTCAGGGGGTCGGTGGACAGATTTTGGGCGGTGAGGGAGCGATGGACAGTTTTTGGGAGGTAAGGGGGTGATGGGTGTATTTTCAAATGTGCTTGTGAGAACATGTTTTATGCGGGGCGGCAGGAAACCCTCATTTTTTATGTAAAAAAGGGATAGCTTAAAAATTTATTTTCTCCCGAACTCTGATCTTTCTCCTACATCATTATGCTACTGTTAAAATCTGTCCGCGTCAGTCTGTCTGTCTGTCCGTCTGAAGCTTGAACTCCTCAAAAACCGCTGAGCATAAAGAATCAAACATAATACCATTCGATTCGAAATTTTCTAAGGAAGACAATAAGACCAACCGCGTAATTGTACGACGTTAATTAGTTGAGATATTACTTAAAACGTTAATTAAATTCTTTGCACTTTTAAAATTCCAAGACATTTATTTCTTTCAGTTGCCATTTTAAATTAAAGCGTTAATTAAATTATTGCACTATTTCTGTACCTCAGAACCAGACTAACGTAAGTCCATTTTCGTCATTTTTCGGTAGAGGGGAAAAACGATTGTCGAATACATCGTTTCTCCCCTCTACTGAAAAATGACGAAAATGGACTTACGTTAGTCTGGTTCTGAGGTACAGATTTTAAATTCCAAGACTTTTATTTCTTACCGTTGCCATTTTAAATTAAAGCGTTAATTAAATTATTAAACTATTTAAAATTCCAGGACATTTATTTCTTACCGTTGCCATTTTGAATTAAAACGTTAACTAAATTATTGAACTATTTAAAATTCCAACATATTTATTTCTTACTGTTGTCATTTTGAATTAAAACGTTAATTAAATTATTGAACTATTTAAAATTCCAAGACATTTATTTCTTTCAGTCGCCATTTTAAATTAAAGCGTTAATTAAATTATTGCACTATTTTAAATTCCAAGACTTTTATTTCTTACCGTTGCCATTTTGAATTAAAACGTTAATTAAATTGTTGAACTATTTAAAATTCCAAGACTTTTATTTCTTACCATTGCCATTTTGAATTAAAACGTTAATTAAATTATTGAACTATTTAAAATTCCAGGACATTTATTTCTTACCGTTGCCATTTAAAATTAAAACGTTAATTAAATTATTGAACTTTTTAAAAATAAAGTGTTATTTCTTTCCATTGGCATTTTGAATACGTGTTACAACAAAGTTCTAACAATTGTTTTTATTCTAATTATTAACGACTTATATTTTTTCTCTGGTATACCATTTTGAAAATGCGTTTTTAAATAAAATTGCAGTTGCTGTTTTTAGAAGGGACTTTTTTTGGCTGCGATCCAAATATTAAAAGAACTTTTTCGTTTAGAATTTTGCAATTAATTTTACAGGAAGAAAGCGATTTGGAAATAATTGTTTTTGGTAAGGAATTTTATTTGTTATTTAGGGAGAGTGCTAAGTATGCGCTACTTGACATCGTCTTTTTTATTTTTTGAGGAAGCATGTGCAAATAATTCGATTGATTCTTTGATGCAGGAAAGCTTTTTAGCGAGCCGCTTTAGCGGGGAGTAATTTGTTGGAACTTTCCTTGGTATTTTAAAGGAGAGCCGCCTTGGCGGCGAATAGTTTATTGAAACTTTCCTCGCTGCTGTAAAGACGAGCCACCTTGACGGCGAGTAAACTGTTTAAACTTTCCTCATTACTTTAAAGGCGAGCCGCCTTGGTGGCGAGTAGTTTGTTGAAACTGTACTCGCTACTTTAAAGGCGAGCCGTCTGAGCGGCGAGTAGGTTTTCTAACTTTCCTCACTACTTTAAAGGCGAGTCGCCTTGGTGGCGAGTAGTTTTCTCAAACTGCCTTCACTACATTACAGCCCGTGCAACGCCGGGCCACGCAGCTAGTGAAGAATAGCCTAAAATTTGCCAATAGTACTTGAATTTGAGAGCCATCTAACTTGACCGACTTTTGTATGTCGTAAGAGCATCCCCCCTAACTACATCAAAAGCACGTTGCAATTGTTCAAAATGCAATTTAAACAATCGCATTTTTCACAGTGCAATGAGAAAAAAAATTCCTGAGAAAACTTCCGAACCTTGACTATTCCCTCTTTGTCAACAAAAATAGTTCAAATTTTGCGCTTTTTATACTTCAATTTCGGAGAACGTTGGAAGGAGCTCTGACTCCCTGACATTACTAAACTTAGCGTTTTAATAACTTCAATTATGAAAAACCTTTAAGAGGTCTTTTTTCTCTCTAGTTAATGTTACCAAAAATTGTCTAAAATTACGTCAATTTTAAATGTTTCACCGATAGTCTGTGGGCCCGAAGGCAGAAAAGATGCTTAGAAACATGGTTTCGTTTGCCAACTTCGGGGTCTACGAAATGTGATATTTTTCTGAATCCTTAGAGTCTACAGATGAAAAAAACACAATGTTCCCGAAAAAATATTGTCTCATTAGTTTTTCACAGGCCATTAAAGATAGATGGCAAAATATGCGAAAATGGAATTCTAGGGGCGGATAATTACGTTAAATATCATATATATGTGTCTGTCTCTGCCTATATATTTATATGTATGTATAGATGGATATATAGATACTGTTTGATATTCTTTTCGGCAACCTTCCTCGAATTCGCGCATGCGTCAGGTTTCAACCGATTTTATGAAACTGGGGGTGATTGTGATAAGAGAGATAAGGAATGAGAAGGGATTTTTCTTTGTTTTGTTTTGTTTTGTTTTTCGTTACATTCGTATATTTGAGGTGTTGATTTGTGTTGGTGTTTTTTTTTCTCTTCCTTATCATTTCTATAAAAATAAAATAATATCGGAGTACGTGGAAATGCTGCTATCGTGCATTTTCGTAATCAAGCTGTCTCCCTTTTTAAAATAGAACCATTCAACGTTGCTTGACAAAAATAGAGAGTTTTTCCGAAATTTCTCGTTTTTTCACAATATACACCTGGAAAATTATTGAAAATTCGTCAAATATGTGTAGAAACACTGTTATACGAAGTTTGTTTAGCTTGAATTTTTATTTTAAACTAATTTTTCCCACCATTTCCGCGATTTTTCGAAAAACCCAAAATTTGCTTCCCCCTCCCCCCCACATTTAGTTCACCCCCCAGGGTCGGGGACTTTCAGTATATTAACTTACTAACTACCCATAACAATATTCTGTAGTCAAATACTCTCGCATATTCCATGCATTCTATAATGTATTCATTGACTGGATTATATAGGGCCATTAACGAAACAACGAGATTAAGAACAAGCGGAAATGTGGATTGATATATTTTTGTGATTTTCTTAGTAACTGAATCACAAAAGACGTGAAGTAAGTATATTATGACTTATTAATATATTTTGCAACATAAAATCGTATGAAAAAGAAAAACTAGGGTAGAAAACCTGTTAATTGAAATTTTAAATTGCAAATATTTTGTGCAACAGCCCCACCTAGAGGCAATTTTTGTTGTGAATGAGCCAACAGGCTAAGGAATATAGTCCCTATTTCAGTTACTAATTAAAACTTAATGAGACAAGGTCTGCTTGGGAACATTGAATTTTTCTATTGAGTACATCACTATTAGTTGATTTCAAGCAAGTTCCCGTAGTCCCTAAAATTGGTAAACGAACTTGAACGATATCGGTGCTTGGCCTACAGACTATAGGTCCTGTCATGATCTTAATGGTTTCATTTAAAATTTTAAATTACATTTATTAAAGCACATCATAAAATATGCATTGCTTTTAAAAGCTCAAAATTGACGGAAAAAGTCACGAATCATATTTGGCGACGATTGACGTCGTTCAAAACACTTATTCGTGGTAACAAATCAGTCCCTTATATACAAGGGCGGATCCAGAAATGTTCCAAGGGAGGGGCGATTGAGTTTTTTTTCTTACTTGCCCATTTTTTTCTCCATGCACCCTTGTTAACACATGTTGGTTACAAATGTTTTGGTCTTCCATTTCGAAAAATTTCCAGATCAGAGCTCCGAATCCTCACCCTTTCTCTTAATATCATCAAAAATCAACTAAAACTGCCTTTTTTGAACTTCAAAATCTAAGAACCGCTGTGGAAGAGTCCCTCAAGGGAGGGGCGATCGCCCCCATCGCCCCTCCCTTGTATCCGCCCTTGCTTATATATCCTATATGTATTTACACAAGCTAATTCAAATTTTTCCAGGGGAGCGGGGGCAAACACTGCATACACAATGTAAATTGCACCAAAAATGACAAAAACCACGCCCGCTTACATGTAAATTGATTTTTTAAAGCCGGGAAGAAGAGGAATTGACTCCCCCCCCCCTCCCCCAAATGACGGGCCTGTGATTTTATAAGTATTGGTTTTCTGAAAAACAGTAATAGTTAATTTATGTTCTAGAAATAAAGCAGCAACAAAAAATGTCTAAACTGGTTCTTATTTAATCTCTATATCTCCAACACTAACTCCTTTCACGACTGTAAGTTATGTAGCAAAAACAATAAACTCTCAATTTTATAGGATTTAATTAAAATTTTGAAAAATCAAGCGTTATTCAAAATAGCAGCGTAAAACACGCAATATTACCGTATTTTTCGCCGTGTAAGACACACCCAATTTTAAATTAAATCCCCCAATTTAAATTAATCTTAAATTTATGCCGTATAAGACGGTGTGTCCTTTACGGCAAAAAATACGGTATACAACAATGTCGTTCCACTAAAAGTTGCTCTTTGTGAAACATCGCCAAAAGGGGATATCAAGCCATAAAAGACAGCGACGCGAAACGAAACCGCGCGAACTGGCGCTCTTTGATCAAAAATAAAGAATGAGAATATCTGAAACGCCTGGCGGATTGATACAATGTTCGATTTTGATTTTAAATTAAGTCACACAGCGAAAAAAGTGAGTGATTCAAAACGTATTAGTATATTTTGAAATGTAAAATAGAGTAAAAAAGTAAAATTATGGTTGAAAAACTGTTTATTAAAATTTTAGATTGCAAATATTTTGTGCAATAGCGCCACCTAGGGACAACGTCTCTAGTGAAAGAGTGACCAGGCCAATTAAAAGAGTTCGTGTTTCAATTACTAATTAAAACTTAATGAGACAAGTTCCGCTTGGGAACATTGGATTTTTCGATTGAGTACATCAATATTAATAGATTTCAAGCAAGTTCTCGTAGTCCCTAAGATTGGTAAACGAACCTGAACGATATTTGTACTTGGCCCACAGACTACGAGGATGGAATCTGAACTGAAGTCTCAACACCATGAAACCTAAAACTAAAGAAACTAGTCCAGGATCTGACAGCACTTCTGTAGGAATGTTTGAATACGGAGAATTTTTTTTCAAAAATGCTTAGTTGGTGCCCTAGGAAATATTTTGGACTCGGGTGGACATTAGGGTGGAGCGAAAAAAACAAAGTTTTTATTTTCGAATCGTAATAGTGCGGAAAAGTTGCGATTGGTGAAGACTTACAAAACAAAAAAAAAAATTTGAAATCGGATAATATCTTCCGTTCCCGCAACGAGCCTGAAATTTTGAAAAAATGAAAATTTTCATGTGTTTTTAGCAATTTTTTAAAGTTTTTGGTTCAATGCTTATTTTAATGCTCTTGGACGGAAAAGTTACGATTGGTGAAGCCTTCTGAAATTTTAAAAAATATATTGAGATCGAATAATACCTTTTGATCCAGGAATAAGCCAGAAAAAACAAAAAATTGTAATTTTTCAGTTTTTTTGGGAGGGATTAAAAATTTTTTAGAAAAATATTCTCATTTTTTTTTCTTCTTTTTTACCTGGTATCATAGCGTAAAGAATTTTAAAAAGCACTATATTACTCTTAAAAATTAATTTTTTATGTACTGTCGTCCTCGCTTAATCGGATGACGGATAAACGAATACCCCGCTTATACGAATAAAATATCTTGGAACCGATGCCACAGACGTAATGTTAAAGATCCCCGCTTAATCGAATAATATTTCTTGGAACCGACAGTATTTGTTTAAGCGGGGCCGACAGTATCTTCTAAACATGCAAAACTACCATTCTTCACAACAATGAAACACTTTCAACCAATAGAAAATTATAAAATATTTATCAAAATTTCTACAATCCAATACAAAAACCCACTAAATAAGATACCCAATCGCAAAATAAACGCTAATTTTAATCACTAAACTATAAACAATTTTAATGCCTAACTAATTATAGACAATTTCTTAACCGCCTTTTGAAGTCTCTGGCTTCTAAAATCTGTTAACCTACTACTACCCACAGAATCCTTTAGCATTAATTTAAATAAAAACTAATTTTTGTTCAGTCTTTAAGATTAAATCTAGATAGGTTAGGTAGTATATATAATGAGACTGAAAAGGCAATTAAAAATTAAGAAACTAAGGGCCATGCTCCACATCAGCGTAAAACGCGACCGAAACTGAAGGCAGAAACCGAAAATCCGGGTACTTTCCATAGGAATACCATTGAATCCATTTTACGCTTCTGCCTATTTTTTCTGCTTTACGTCAATGTGGAGCATGGCCCTAACATATAATGAGGTAAGTATTAAAATAGTTTATCGTTTAAAGTTAAAAAATATTGTTCATCTTATGAGTGAGTGTTTTGTTCAGTGGATTTTTGTTCTGAAAAAGTTAAACAAAGTTAGTTAATAGGTATGGGTAAGAAAATGCGTGTAAATATTATGCATTATTTTTTCTTTTTAGTTCCCGGTTGTTTTTCAATGGCGGTTTTGTTTTTTATTTAAAAATAATTTTGTGTATGAAAAATTAGAAATCAACAAAATCTAAAATTTAGTTTGTCTTCTAGACTAATACATTCATTATATTTATGGCTTTCATATCAAATGTGTTCTAAAATCATCACCAAGATGCTCTATAGTGACCTTTTAAGCACAAAATTCTCTAATCGTGTTTCAAATGTTCAGCTTTCATGATAACGTGTTTTAACATTTTTTGCATAAAGCAAATGGGGGTGTGTGGGGCATAACTGTGCCTTTGCCTTCCCCGCAGTGCCCTCTCCTTGTCAAATGCTTTCCAATCCTTCATTTTTGCTACACCTTGCCCCACTTTGCTTGGGACAGTGTTACTGTAGGAACCAACATAACCTTAACCAAACTTAAAGCAACTAAAAAGCAAAAAATAATCAATAACATTTACATAAAAATTTTTCCCCATGCCTATTAATTAAATGTTTTGAACTTTTTCAGTACAAAGATCCACTGAAAAAAATACTCACTCATAAGATAAACAATATTTTTTATCTCTAAACGATAAACTATTTTAATATCTACCTCATTATATGTTAGTTTCTTAATTTTTAATTGCCTTTTGCAGTTTCATTCTATACACTACCTAACCAAACTACGTTTAATTTTAAAGACTGAACAAAAATTAGTTTTTAATTGTTTATCGTTTAGTGATTAAAATTAGCGTTTATTTTGTGATTGGGTATCTTATTTAGTGGGTTTTTGTGTTGGATTGTAGAAATTTTGGAAAATATTTTATAATTTTCTATTAGTTGAAAGTGTTTCATTGTTGTGAAGAATGGTAGTTTTGCATGTTTAGAAGATACTGTCGGCCCCGCTTAAACAAATACTGTCGGTTCCAAGAAATATTATTCGATTAAACGGGGTATTCGATTAAGCGGGGATCTTTAACATTACGTCTGTGGCATCGGTTCCAAGATATTTTATTCGTATAAGCGGGGTATTCGTTTACCCGTCATCCGATTAAGCGGGGACGACAGTACCTAAAAAATTAATTTTTACGAGTAATATAGTGCTTTTTAAAATTCTTTACGCTATGATACCGGGTAAAAAAGAAGAAAAAAAAACGATAATATTTTTTTAAAAAATTTTTAATCCCTCCCAAAAAAACTGAAAATTTACATTTTTTTGGTTTTTCTGGCTTGTTCCTGGATCAGAAGGTATTATTCGATCTCAATATATTTTTTAAAATTTCAGAAGGCTTCACCAATAGTAACTTTTCCGTCCAAGAGCATTAAAATGAGCATTGAACCAAAAACTTTAAAAAATTGCTAAAAACACATGAAAATTTTCATTTTTTCAAAATTTCAGGCTCGTTGCGGGAACGGAAGATATTATCCGATTTCAATTTTTTTTTTTTGTTTTGTAAGTCTTCACCAATCGCAACTTTTCCGCACTATTACGATTCGAAAATAAAAACTTTGTTTTTTTCGCTCCACCCTAGTGGACATCCGCCACCTGGTGCGTTTTTTTGCTATGACGTCATCAAAGATGGCGGCCGCTCGCTCTCATAAATGCTATATAAATGCTCAGCACTTCTGTAGGCAATTTAAGTAGGGAAAATTTTTTTTCAAAAAGGTTTAGTAGGTGTCCCAGAAAGTCTTTCAGACTCGGGTGGACATCCGCCACCTGTTGCATTTTCCCATTATGACGTCATCAAAGATGGCGGCCGCTAGATCCTATAAATGCTCATATCTATGTTAACACTTGACCAATTTGCATGAAATTTGGTAATTTCTTTACTTATTTATCTGATGTTTATTTACCTTTAAGCTGCACTGTTAGAAATTTACTCCAAAAAATGATTAAAAATCAATTTATTGCTTTTTTTTTCTTTTTATTTTCAGCTACCAACACTTAACCATAAAAAATGGCATTAATGTTTTTATTTGGGCGAGAAAATACTCTTTGCAACTTTACCACTTCTGGCATGCCAAAATAAACAACTATTACAAATCAGTAAAAATGTCCTGCTCCTCCAAGTGATTTCAAATAAAATTTATATTCAGCTAAAACAGATGTGAATGAGACGGAATACGAAAACTCAGACATGTTATAGCAGTTTAGGAGAATTACTTGATCTTTTTTACACAGTTTTGATAATATTGTTGATTATGAGTTTTCTACTGTGAAAGAATATTCGAAGAACTGCTTTTAGCATCCTGTAGTGCTTATAATGCACTCAGTTTTAAGGAAAATCTATAGTAACAACAATTTTGATTTTTACTAGTGTTTCTATAAAATGTAAATTAGCATGGGACTATTAACACAGCTCTGATGAGCTTCAATCTTGTCCTCAACCAGCTGGGCCAGAAATTTCTACCAGCAATCTATGACGAAGGTGTGTACACATTACCGCATGAGAAGTTCAACTAAACATTCCAAATAAGTTTGCAAATATTGTAAAGGGACTGGATGCATTCCAAACATCTACCATTGTGATAAGCTGCTGAGCAAAATATCGTCAGAGAAGTCTAATATCCGATGGGTTTATTGAATCGGATATGGTATTGGAACAAAAAACCACGATACGAGGTGGTTCTGAAAAATTCCTGTATCTCACTCTATTAACTGTGTTTATAATTTGAGGTAGAAGATAACATGGCAGAGGCTCAAACAAGTTTCACGACTGTGCAGTTGAGGAGCGGTATAAAGTCTTCGTTTCTCCGAAGAAAGAACAGTCCCGTTTTCCCCTAGTGTCTGTGATTGTCCATGTTATCTTCTATCATAAATTTGAAACAATTAATAGAGTGGGAAACAATTAAATTTTTACAGCAATATTACAAAGTAACAAGCTTTCTTATAGCAACAAAATTGTTTTCAATTTTCAACTAAAGGGGGCAAAGCTAGGAACTTTACAGCATCCCCTCGTATAGTCCAAAAGATAAAGGGTTTGAACATCTACCATGAATTTTCTAAGAAGCTAACTCAGAACTTAGATGCAAAAGCTGTCTTAATGTTTAAATATATACTGCAAGAAAGCAACTTGTTTAATATGCTTCCTAATATATCGCACTATCTACCAACATTTACTACCGAAAAATATATTGAAATTATTTAATACTGTAGCGTACTGTAGGGTAGTAAAGACAGGTACTCTACACTACGCTTGACACGATACGCGGAAAAAAGAGTCAAGATCTCTCAAGCTAAATTCATAAAGCAGTATTCCCTGCATTTCATTGCAACAAAGCACAACATGCTTATACTACTGGGAAAGTTACTAAAAATAAGTCAAACAGTTTGCTTCACAGCACGATGCAGAAAGTTTTAACTTGTTCATCTGACGTCGTGGAAAAGCTCTTTTTTCAGTATGCACTATCTGAAAACTGTTCATTGTGTAATGATCAGGGGTTTATATTAAAATTGCAAAAATATGCATGGTTAAAAGAGCTAGAAAAATCTTATGGCAATACAAGAAAAGAAACCTTGTTCAAGTCTAACGAAAAATCCTGTTATAGAGTGAACGTCCTGTGTATGAAAGGTTACGACAATAAAAACAAAATTTTTGCCGAAGCAGTTCCTGTTCTTTTTTTTTAATCATATATTGGGATAATCACAAAGAGCTGTGGAACAGTCTATTATATTTGTTGACAGTTGGAGCAAATTTTCCCCCGAAAAGTCTTGCAGAAACAATGCAGCAGTATTGTTATACATATATACGTTATTAAAATATCTCGAGATGCTACTCTGCCTTTCCTAATCAATAGCTTTTGGGCATCTTCATGAAACAAACTGATATCACAATGTGTAAAGACCTGGACTTAAATTGCTTGACAGCAGAGGAAGCAGACTTCGACAATAATGGTTTGCTTCGATAATATTGGTTAGCTTTGTTTCACTGGTGAACTCTCATTCAGCGATTGAGGGTTCAGGAACTTCGGAGGAGCACTGGAGTTGGTGATTCTACGCTACTTCTGTCTGTTCATAATATTCAACGAAAGACAGGTGAAAACCTTCCAGCCATTCACCCATTATCTGGATCAAATTACTGGAGTACGTTTTACACCAAAAAAGCAGCTCTTTATCGTGATTTTATGAGATATTTGGAGAAATTTGGCGCATCATCCGACTGGAATACGTGGAGAAAATTCGAAAATCTGCAAAAGAACACTTAGTGCAAGTATTACGAAAAGGGTCATTCTGTACACTTTTAGATGAGCTTAGATTATCGCTGTATTCTCATGTGAAGAACATTGACATTGAGAGTTTGTCGTCTTCTAGTACAAAGAATGCTACGGGCCATTAATTGAGATAATGTTTTTGCACAGTGTACCTTCAGCGCTATAAGATGCTAAAAGCGGTTCTTAGAATATTATTTCAGAGTAAAAAACTCATAATCGACAATATCATCAGAACTGTGTAAAAAAGATCAAGTAATTCTCCTAAACTGCTATAACATGTCTGAGTTTTCGTATTTCGTCTCATTTATTTATTTTAACTGAATTTAAATTTTCTTTGAAATCGCTTGGAGGAATAGGACGTTTTACTGGTTTGTAATACAGTTGTATATTTTGGCGTGCCAGAAGCGGTAAATTAACAAAATTTATTTTCTCGCACACATAAAAGCATTAATACCATTTTATATGGTTAAGTGTTGGTAGCTGAAAATTAAAAGAAAAAAAATATTTTTGGAAAAAAAATAGAACCGACTTCAGTTGAAAATTGCTCTAAAAAGAAAAAAATTATTTTTTTCTTTGAACACCATCGAAACTACTTTTAAACATAAGTTTTGAAGTCGGCGCAAAAACAATGTTTAGAACCATACGCAACTACAATTCAACTATATATATAAATTTTAATGGATTCATTTCATTGATTACCACACATTCGTGTAATGGTACAAATATTCTGCTTTTAATTTTCAATGGTTTCTCTGAAAAAATGTTGGCAAAATATGGTTAAATATCATTTGACCTATCGTTTTTGCGCCGACTTCAAAACTTATGTTTAAAAGTAGTTTCGATGGTGTTCAAAGAAAAAAATAATTTTTTTCTTTTTAGAGCAATTTTCAACTGAAGTCGGTTCTATTTTTTTTTCCAAAAATATTTTATTTCATTCTTTTTAGTGTAAATGCACTTAAAATAATCAAAATATAGTTAAAAAACTATGCAACTGTTCAAAAAAAATCCTTGCAGACCTGGACTCAATCTCATTCCATCAGGAACTTCAACCCGAAGCGTTTAACCACTTGACCATCGGGTCGCTCTTTGAAGTTAGGATTTACGATAGCACATATTGTTTTAAATAACATGACATTTTAGTTTTTCGATCATAACTTTTTTTCTAGTGAACAAATATCATCATATGACTACATGTTACCTAAGTTAACCATCTCCTATCGATTAAAAAAAATCGTCCAAATCGGTTCAGTAGATCAGATGTTATGTGCGAGGGGGAAGGGGTTAGAATAAGACTTTTTAAATTAGCGCAAGTTTTTGCATTTCATGCAAAATAATTTTCAACTAAAGTGGACTCTTTAGCTTTTTTCTAACACCACAAATCAGAAACTTATTTTTTAAAAATTTGTGTCACTTTAATGGTCGTTCATCCCCCCCCCCTCGCAGTGCAAAAAAACATTACACAGCAGATTTTGCCTAATAACTCAACACTCATGGTGTTTGATACATTTTATTTGTCTGTAATGATGTTTTTGGTCACAACCAATATGAAAATCACAAAAAATAGTTACTTTAATTTTTAACATATATTTATCATCTTCAGAACTTTTGACTTTTAATTTTACCTTGAATTTGTCTTAAATGCAAGGTATAAAATACAGAATTTTATAAAGGTACAAAAATTAACAGTTTATAATTGATTGTGTATATAATTTTTGAAAAAAAAATATAAGTGCCGCAAATCAAAAACCATTTATTGCCACAATCGATTCAAAGCTCCCAAAAATGGCGCAAACGCCCATGAGAAAATTCTACAGCATCGAAGGACCCCATTGCCAATTTTGACAAAGATCCGACCAAAACTGTCGTTTTGTACTATAAAAAAATATGGGGTAGATCCCCATGGGGGGATGTACCTGCATTAGGATATTACAATCATTAAAATCATTCAAAAAAAAAACCATGTAGCCGTTCAAAAAAATCCTTGCAGACCTGGACTCGATCTCATTCCATCAGGAACTTCAACCTGACACGTATAACCACTTGACCATCGGGTCGCTCATTGAAGTAAGGATTTGCGATAGCACATATTGTTTTAAATGACATGAAATATTAGTTTTTTGATCATAACTTTTTTTCTAGTGAACAAATATCGTCATATGAGTACATGGTACCTAAGTTACATCATCTCCTATCGATTAAAACAAAAATCGTCCAAATCGGTTCAGTAGATCAGATGCTATGTGCGAACAAACAAACAAAAAAAAAAGTAGACGCTTTGAATTGAGAACCTCCTCCTTTTTTGAAGTCGGTAAAAAAGGCAATAAATTGATTGTTAATCATTTTTTCAAGTAATTTCTAACAGTGCAGCTTAAAGGCAAATAAACATAAGATAAATAAGTAAAGAAATTTCCAATTTTCATGCAAATCGGCCAAGTACTAACATAGATATGAGCATTTATAGGATCTAGCGGCCGCCATCTTTGATGACGTCATAATGGGAAAATGCAAAAGGTGTCGGATGTCCACCCGAGTCTGAAAGACTTTCTTGGACACCTACTAAACCTTTTTGGGAAAAAATTCTCCCTACTTAAATTTCCTATCGAAGTGCTGAGCATTTATACAGCATTTATGAGAGCGATCGGCCGCCATCTTTGATGACGACATAGCAGAAAAATGCACCAGGTGGCGAATGTCCACCCGAGTCCAAAATACTTCCTAGGGCACCCACTAAACATTAAAAAAAAAAAATTCTCCGTACTCAAACATTCCTACAGAAGTGCTGTCAGATCCTGGACTACATTTTTGAGACTTCGTTTTCAAAACAAATTTCAGGGGATATCCCCGATATTTCACCGTCGTTTTTACTCTGATGTGTTGTCGCCAAAGACATGTAACTTTTGTTATCTTATCTAACCTTCAAAGCAATAAAATACTCAAAAAGGATTTCTTTGATTTGAACTCGATTTGTAAATTCAACTTATACTAGTTTTTTTTTCTTTTAATTAAAACTTGATTTATAATCTTTAAAGGTGACAGGTACGGGCCATAGTTTCAAGTCTTTGTCCCTCCTGGGAAAATAGAAGGAACGGCGTTGTTATTGCCTTTCCGCACTAAAATTCTATACCCGTACGTCATAAATAGATGTGCGTATTGCATAGTTGCAAGTAAATAAGAGCAAGATTGTTTGGGATCGAAGTGTTCAGGAACTATTTGAACGTAGTGTATTTTTCAAAATATATTTGTTTTCAAACAAAATGTTGAAAAAACGGTGCATTTTTATTTCAAACCGTATTGTTCTTATTTACCTTAAAAATGGTTCGCTTATTTAATGGACCCATTTTAGGCACTTGGTTGTTACTGAGACAGCTTTTCAGAGGGGGGAAAATGTACACTTTTCTAAAAATTATCTTAAAGAAAAAAAAAAGCATAAGTTAAGAAAACTACCGTCCTCTTCTACTTTTACGTCCGACCGCAAAGGGGGCGTTGAAAAAATTTTCTACCCTAAAGTGAGCGGTAGCTGTAAAAGGTTGAGAATCACTGTTTTAGAAAGTTGTCATCTGGTTGTTTTAGAACATAAATAAATGGAACTTGAACATTCTCTATGAGTTCTATTATTACGATTCCTGATTAGTTTTGAATGACCCCAGGGGTCCATGGGAAATTCGAAAACTAGGCAAGGGTGGCATATGGAACAAACTAGGCATATGGAACAAAAAAGTTTGGGAAGTCTTACTTTAAGAAAAAAACAAACGTGGGGCAAATGCTTCAAGTTCAAATAGGAGCGATTTTCATGCCTGCAGTTTTCTTCGTATTTCGGCAGATCGGAAAGGGCCCACCTGAGTTGCCTGAGAAAAAGTTTTATCTCTCGGGCGATAAAAGAGCGCGCGCGGCTCATGCTGCGCGAACTGCGCGTGCGCGGTGGATGCGAGCGATGAGAGGAGCGTGCGAGCCCTCCAGACAGCGGCCTCTCCCCATCCAGTCCTCTCCCGTCTCAGGTGTCATGCGCGCCAGGAGGGCCCGGCGAGCGAAGGGGCGGCCCGGGGCCCCGACCCCTCATTCCCGTTCTCGAGCATCGGATACGGATTTATTCTCTGAGATTGACTTCTTGAGAAACTGATGCGGTGATGAAACTTCCCCAACGTGAATGGACGTGAAATTATCAGTTTTTTTTTTCGTTTGTCATTCCTTAGAGCAAAAAAAAAAGGTGAATATCAAAAAAAAAAAAAAGAAGGAATTAGTGTGTAGAACTGGACTCTTCAGATACTTTGGTATAGTGCTTATTCCTCAAGTCATAAGTGTGTTCCGAATCCTGTCTCGTCTCCTGTTGCTTTTCCCGTGAATATCAAAATATACAGAAGAAGGAATTAGTGTGTAGAAAAGAACTCTTCAGACACTTTGGAAAAGTTCTCGTTCCTCAGGTCGTAAATGTGTCGCTTCCTGTTGCTTCTTCCGTAAATATTAAATAAAGAAAAGAGGAATTAGTGTGCAGAAAGGAACTCTCCAGACGCTTTGGTACAGTACTGGTTCCTCAGGTCATGAATATGTTCCGAATCCTGTATCGTCTCCTGTTGCCTTTCCCGTGAGTATTAAATACACAAAAGAGGAATTAGTGTGCCAGAAAAGAACTCACCAGACACTTCGGTGTACTCAGGTCATGAATGTGTTCCGAATCCTGTGCCGCCTCCTGTTGTTGCTCTTCCTGTGCTTCTTCTTCTGCGCCCCGTGCCGGGGCTCGAGCGATGTGGTGTGCCTCGGCAAGGGCGCCGCGGAGGGGGCGGGCGGGGCGTCGCCCGCCTGGTGGGCAACGGTGACCTCCGTCCAGTCCCGCGCTCTCCGCGCGCGGGCCGTCTTCGTGGGGACGCTGCGCAGCGTCCTGGTGCAGCGGGACGGGACGGTGCGCGCCTGGTTCACGGTCGACCTCCGCCTGAAGCCCGAGAACGCCACCCGGGCGGAGGCCTCTCGGGCAGACACCGAGGTGGTCTACCACACCAGGGCCGGCGGGCAGTGCGTGGACCAGGACAGCCTGAGGCTGGGCCGCCAGTACCTGGTGTTCGGGGGCCCCTCGCGCAGGATCGCCTGGCCGTCCCTCACGGCCTCCGCTCTGCCCATTCCGAAAGACAAACGAACTCTTCGAGCGGTCAAGAAGATCCTCTGTCCCGGGTGCGGTGAGTACCATTTCGCACTTTGCGGTTCTTTTTACCACCTCTGTACCTCAGAACCAGTACGACGTAGGTCCAAAAATGGTGATTTTCATTATATTACTGCATTTTACGTAGAATCTAATTCCGCGTCAGCCCATGGGAACATTATTCGATAAAGGAAATTCCTTCACAATTACTTAGCTGCATTAAAAGAGCTCAACTCCCATCTTTTGCATGCATCCGGTAATCGTTTTTGGCCTCTAATGAAAAGTTTCAAAAATAGACTTACGTTAGGCTGGTTCTGACAGGAACGCAGCTGGAATTATTTTAAGGAGGTGTCCAAGGCTTCGCGAACGCTAAATCAAAAGTACTAATTGTTTCCACTAATTAATATGAATTCAATTAAAACTGATCATTAAACTGTGATAATTAACTCAAAAACGAATGAATTAATTATAAGTGACGCTGGTATAAGGATGTCTTTGCAAAAAAAGGTCCAATCATGGAGTTGTCGTGGTTTGAAGTTTCAACAACTAAGCAATTCTCTGCAGATTTTCTGCGGGTCTCTTCAAATTTTGCAAAACTCCGCAAATGTTCTACGCATGTTTTTAACTACAAGTAGATCTAAATTTTTCGAAAATATGACGCTAATTCAGATCGAATCTCACTATTCTCGCAAGAAAAAGAATATATAATGGACCCCCTGTACCCACCCCTTAGCTACGTCCCTGGTTCTGAGGTACAGATTTTTACTCATTTAAAAGTGGCGTTATTGTACATGGAAGTTCAATCAGGACTTGAACGCACTTTTGACGCCAAGCGAAGGAACAATATGCGGTAGCTTATGTTATTATATGTTGAGAGCGCACGCATGCTCGTTCAAAGCGGAGTCAGGTCCTTCTTGAACCTCCCTGTGTATGTGGGTGAATTGCACGAATGACTGGATACAGGAGTTCATTTTTATGAAAGTGATTTAAAAAAATATTTAATGAATGTAGATTAGTACATTTATTATTTTATCCACTGCGGCGAGCGTATTTAGGTAAAAAGTGAGGTCACCCCATTCCTAATTTAATTCCAAAAGATCCCTTTTCAGGCGTGGTGCTTGTTCGGTTAAATAATGGAATTCAAAAGTCGCGGGTCTTTTTTTTTCTCTGGATGTCATAACCTGAATTTCTTCCGCAAGTAGAAACATCCATCATGGACAAAGCTGTCAACTGTCTGTGGTGGTGGAGGTAACGTAACATCTCCTTTTCTGTTCCTAAAACTCGAGAGAAGGAACCTCATTCCCAAAATAATTTAACTATTAAGACCGTGAACAAGATACTATGCATCGCTCATTCTGTTACTATAATTTTAGCTTATGCTTAATTGAAGAATCTTTAACGGGACATTAATAAAAGAGCATTATGATTTGAATTTTACAGAAAATGTTATTTCTTAACTGCTTGCTATTCACCAACTTGAGTGAATGAATCAAAAAAAAAAAAAAAAGCAACCTTGTCAAACATTGAGTTTCTCAGCCCAGGAATTCATGCATCAGGGGGAGGGGGGACACTTCACGAAGTTTTATTTTATATGCTTCGAATAAAACGAAAATCCTAAAAATCCTTTTTCTAGCATGGTGCTTGTTCTTTTAAACAACGGCATTCAAATCTTTCAAAAAACGTTTTTTTCTTCATGTTAGTAGCCTGATTTTCTTCCCAAAGTAGGAACATTCATCGTCCCAAAGCCTCGAACTGTCTATGGTGGTGGAGGTAACGTAACATCTCCCACTCCTGTGCCCAAACCTCGAGAGAAAGAACCTCATTCCCAAAATAGACCACTTATAATGCAACTGTTAGGATCGTCAAACAAAATATTCTTTGCTTATGCTTTTGCAAAAATTTTGCTGGATACGTAAAGAGTTCTTTTTTTAACCTACAAAAAAATTTCCAAACTAACCTATTTATTATTTGGAAGTACTATAACCTATTTGCTGTTCATCAGGTATTTCTAATGGGTCTTTAAAATCGGATATTTTATGTATCGTATTTCACCATTTCATCCGCTCATTGAACTTATTGAAGCCACAAAGTTGCAAATGAAATAGATAAAAATTGCTGCATTATCGAAGGTAGAGCATTAAAAACTTAAAAATTCCAGGTCTGTCCCGGAATTCTAAGCTGTGGGGTTTTTTTTTTGAACTATTTACATGTTAACAAAGATATGTTAACAGTTCTGAGCACACTACCTAGTGAGTAAGTTACGATCAGAACTGCGGAGTCGGTGGAAGAAGGACTGACTCCGATTCCTGGAACTTTAAACCTACGACTCCGACGCCTTCATACCAAAACTAGGCTGACTCCGACTCAGACTTAGTGGCTCTGGTGAAATGAAAGGCTCGAAGGAAAACGGACCGACTCTGACTCCGGGAATTTCAAAGCCTCCGAATCTCGACTCCCTTATTCCGAATTCAGTCGGACTCCGACTCCGCAGCCTTTGTTTTTGACGATATCGACGGAACACAGTCCGCACCATTCCTTACGTCACCCGTCGCAGTCCGTTTGGAGGTCAACAGACTCAAAATAGTCGCCCTAATCAAACGAAAAGGAAACAACCCGGCGCGATAAAGACGGAACGAAACGCATCCCGGGTGCTCCGCGACGTTTCGATAGCGCTCTTTTTTCCTCCTCTTCCGTATCGTCCGCGATCGCTTCGTGGAATCCGTTGTCATTAATTAACGGAGCCAATCTTGGCGGTGAAAGGTCGGCGCTGGAAATGCCGTTACTCGCGATTGTGTTTTATCATTCACTGGCTGCGACGAGTCGCTGAATGGCCCATGACCGTCTGTCTACGCCGAGGGTTCTCGGAAACGGAAGTTTTTTTTCCCCATTATTTTAATAAGAAAAGGAGAGATAATATTATTACAAAGTCCTATGCTTCAAAACCTTGGGCGATAATAGAGATTAGTAGAGCTTGTAACTTTGTATTGAACAGCAGGGCTGAATGTGGGTTTATTTATGTTTAAGCGGCAGAATCTGTCTGTTTTAATACAATTTGCGGTAACGTGCAACAATTATTCGAATTAGAATCTTAAATCATTTATTCCCAGCTGACCATAACGGCATCTTTTGTCACTGTGTGGATATTTCAGAAGAGAATGTTGTTTTAACGATCTACTATAAGGCCCCTATGTAGAGCCGGAGTATCAAGATCAAGTTTCACCACCTTGGATCCAGCACGTGAAAAATCTTTTCTGCGATTGATGAGTGGTTGTCTTTTCTGACGAGTTATTACATTTTGTAATTTTTTAGTTTGAGCAATGATTAGAGGCTCGTGAATTTGACAAATCTCGGCAAGGTCCCGAAACTTTACTCTGGTAACCCTAGCTCCGTAACAATGAAAAATGTAAAGTAAAAGCAAATGGAGTTGGATCCAAAGTGGTTGAACTTAAGCTTGATGCATCGGCCTGTCTATATAGCGGCTCTAATCTACTACTTTTCAAGAGGGTTGCTCATCAAGAGCATGGGTCCTTCAAACACCAAATACCCCACGAGAGCGAGAACTCCAAAGACCTATTACTCGAAATTTCAACTCTCCTTCGCTTTCCATAGTTGGGTACCTCTGCTTTTCACCACGAACTTTATAAGATAAAACGTGGACTTTCTCGTATTCCGAAACAGAAGCTCCCTTTTTTTTCCCTGACCCAGTTAAGAAAGTGAAATATCTCTGCCGATCGTCGCTCGCCGCTTCCGAAGCGCAGATGGAACTAAAAGCGATTCGAATGACTGTCTCGAGCGAGGAAGGTCGAAGGCAGAGAGCTACATTGTTCCGAGTTCCGTGGCTCCCTGCCAAGTCCTCCCCGCAGCCATCCGCATCCATCTGATTCGGATCGAGGGTGGAGAAGAATCGGAGTCCCTCGACGTTCAACAGACCGAGAGTCGATATTCGCCCTTGGAGGACACGAATCGGTTCGTCTCCAGTCATGGAGCCGTTAGAACTCCGCTGCGAACTTCTGCCTCCCTCTGTTTTTTTTAAACAAACGCAATTTTTATACATAACTCCGTCTCCACTTACTGCTGACTCGCCTACTTTCCGGTGGTCAAGCTTTAACAACTGACAATGCAAATCCGAGAAGCTTCTATTCATACTCTG
This sequence comes from Uloborus plumipes, assembly GCA_038373865.1. Taxonomy (NCBI): domain Eukaryota; kingdom Metazoa; phylum Arthropoda; class Arachnida; order Araneae; family Uloboridae; genus Uloborus; species Uloborus plumipes. The sequence continues at coordinate 37,441 of JAXGGA010007830.1, read as the reverse complement.
GGACAAGTACACTGGAAATATTATCTAAGAATAATAACGTTCTAGTTCGAAAGTGTTCATCAAATTTGGTGTCAATTTTTTTCGTCTTTTGGATGCCAAGTTGATGATAGCTCATCAGTTTTCGTCAGGCCGATTTTATTCCCACATAAAACTGATGGCAAAGTGAGTAAACAAAATATGCGGCAATTTCGAATGAAAAGTTACGGAATGAATATTGAAATTTAGCAAAGTTGGAGAACCAATGTCAGATTTGATGATACTGCTTCTGATTGGCTTATCTTCGTTCCACAAAGAACATCTGCTAGGTTCGTTCTCTCGGATCTTGAGATGATCTACGATGATTGCTGTATTCATCGCGTAAATCGGAAACTAGTAATCGTAAACAATGAAATAATTGTAATTCCGCTTTTATTCAAAACTGATATTTTTGACATTGGTCGTTCCAAAATACTGATATTCGTTTCATATGCCTTGAACGCTCTGAGTAGCAAAATAAAATTACGTTGCATGCAACATCTTTGGTGAACTTCTTTTGTACTCATGGGCACTGACTCAAAATTTACCATTAGGAGTTATTCGAGCAAGGTAAATTCACTAATAATACGTTATGGAAAACAGCGGATTCAAATGACATTTAACTTAGCAACCATTTTAGTCCTAATATGATGCTTTTACGAAATTTGATTGCACTACTTTTAACGAAGCTTTTTATCGACTTGCTTATACAGTAAAGCTTGCAAATTTGATCACCAGTCTAAGTTAGTTGCTTTTTCAGGTACGCAATTAGTCCTAAATTATATAAGTTGACTACTTTTCCAAGTTAAGCACTAAGCTACTGCCCAGCAAGTGGTCATTTTACGCAAATTTCACCACGAAGTATTGTGATCGCGAAAAAAAAATCACTCAAATTTGAGTCTAAATTTTGATTTTGCTCACCCCCGAATGAATGTTCAGTAGTTTTTTCGACCTGTCAGGACGTGCATATGTACCTACCAACATATAAGCAGCCGAAAAATAATTTTCAACCACCCCCGAGTTAATTACGACGAGTTTTCTCGTGACGTCTGTATGTACGTATGTGCGGATGTATGTGCGTATGTGTCCCGCATAACTCAAAAACTATATGCCGTAGAAGCGTCTAGCTTGGTATGTAGGCTCTGAGGATAGTCTAGTTGTGCACCTCCCCTTGTGATTGCATTCGAATGTTCCCAAGGGGGTGTTTTACCCCTTTTTTGGGGTAAATCAGTGTTAATTTCAATGCAGACTCAAGTGATATGAATTGGCGCGACCACTTGGCGATATGTCGCCAAGCTTTTGGTCGCCAAGTGTTTGACGCCAACTTGGCGACATATCACCAAGTTGGCGACAAAGTTGGCGAAAAAATTATTTTTTGAATTTGGGTTCAACTTGGCGCTATTGGCGATATTTTGCGAAACATTCACTGAATGATATTAAAATCAGCAATATTCAGAAAATTAACCATTGTAAAATATTTTTTGCATTGTTTCGTGGCAGATTGGGGACTAAACATTTGAATAGTTACCTTGCTCACTCCAAGCACTTTTTTAACACTTAAGGCAACTACTAAGAATTTACACGTAAAAGGAAGTAGTGTGGGGTCCATACCAGATTTTTTGTATTCTTAGCAGGAAACCATGCGATAGTGTTGTTAGGAAAAAATTCTAAATGACTATCATTTAAAAAGCATTGTAAAACTGACTTTTGGACGCGTAAATGTTTCGACTTTATGTACTGTGTATCGAAATACAAGGTCTTAAAGATAACTGTCTGAATGAGAGCGCCATTTCATCAAGTAGGGCAAATCTACGAAGTTTCCAGAAATCTGAGCTGCTTCCTTTCCTACTGTGCACGCCAGTTTGATAAAAGAGAGCTCGTTAGGGGAAAGCTGGACATAGATGGTCGGGACACTAAATTACTATAAAAAAAAAAAGGGATTGTTTTGTTTTGTCTGAGAAAAAGAAAACAGAGGCTCTTTTTTTTTTCTTTTTTGCCATTACTACTCCTTTCCTCTGTTGATCGTTGTTTTAATCCCAATAGAGAACTTTTATTGTTCTTTCGCTCTTCCATTCTTCTCCAAGTGGCAAAAGAAAAACAAGTCCCACAGAAACTACTCGGTAACTGTAAAATAGACATAAGGGAGTGCTAAAGGTAGACATACTTTCAAGCGAAGAGTGTCTTTTTTTTTACCGCCACAAATCTTCCGTTGCATCCCTATTGTGAGCAGTCGCCAGTTGGTGGGTGACAGATAGAGATCAGTGGCAAGCCATTCGACGGAACGGAGAACGTACGATCACTAACCAGTTAACTACACTAGCAGCGAGGGCCTACGCGACAACTTATGTCCAATTCTATAAATACATATCAATACACCAACTGTAGCGTTATTAGAACTTCCTCGCAACTGACGCCTAAATCTCGCTCAGCGCCACACCTAGATTCCGACGATCCGCGCGCGTGCACGTCGATTCTATCACTAACCCTGTTGTCACCTCCAGCATATATCTACATTACAATTCACCACGCGTTAACAAGATCAAACCTATTCGTAGCGCCTTAACACGTTTCAAACATCCCGTCCTACATCTCGCGAGTCTCTCTCCACAATAAAACATCGACTTTATGTCAGCGTCTCACTGTTATATACATCAACATTTCACTCCCACACCACGACAACATCATCTCGCTCATCTTGAGCCTGAGACGAGCCTAGCGCGTATACACAGAATCTCTTACAATCCACGTCTCTACATCTTACCACCAGTTTTTCCGTCTTCTAGTCACAACATATCTGCACAACAGTACGTAACTCCTACACATCGAGCCCAAACCAATCTTAGGCAGATACTTCGAGTCTACTTCTTCGAACTCACAACTCACTCCCACTCTATAATGCTCTCTCGCGCTCGTAGCTTACAACAGCACCTTACAGAAGACGAGCAATTGCTAAGAAAATTCTAGATCAGTCTCAAGTAGCCCGCTTGAGACAACACACAGAACCACTATCAAGAAAGTCATACTCGAATTGTGTTAATGGAAGCTAAGTCCGAATGAGCACACGACCCCGTGACCACGACGTCTACGTTAGTCTTACTGGAACACCTATCTCTCTCGGTAATATCATACTCTCACCGCGGTCACAATCACATCACCACAGTCATATTATCTTCTCTCTGGTATTTAGTAAGCATGCGAGGGCTAAGAAGGGGATGCTAATCGTCATTGTGGTTTATTTTACCCATTCCCGCCCTCTGGCAGAATGCAGGACTACTATCTCAACGCGCTAAGACCCGAACTTTATGTTATATCTTGGCGGGGGGAGCATGGGGGAGCGATACAAGAGGTTTATCACACGGTCATTATGCGCGAGAATCATCATCGCACACAACTATACTTTCTAGAGAGCAGCTCAATGTCTTGTCCGATGGCACAGATGTGCGGGTAAGGACAATAGAGTGATTATGACTCTCTCCACCGTCTATGCGAGCACAACTAGTTCCAACACTCGCGGACACTTCGTCACTCTCTCAGATACAGGACAGATGGAGGGGAGACATGGGGGAGTCTCCCTTCTACTGAGCGCAGTTGGGGAATATCTCGCACTGGCTGACCGAGCCGTGTGCGCGCGAACAGCTTCTACCTAGTGGGGAGAGGCACACACTATTCTGAACACACAAGACTGCGTGCGTCTAGAGACAGAGGCGGGTGACGTACGTTTAGATTATACAATATCGTGTCTGAGACGAGCAGCAGCGTGTACGTGGCGTAAAGAGAGTAGGCGAGGGGATATGTAGACGCTTATCATGAATGTGGTGAATGATTAGTGGTGTAGGATTTATTATGTATTGTTATGTATGTGGTGATTTAGGGAGGGTGGGGGGTGGTGGTGTGTTGGTAGCTCACACTCTCAGGAATGATGGGTGGGGAGGAGTGATAATGAGTTTTTGGTGGTTTATGGATGGATGGATGGTTTGGGTATGGTAATTGGTTGTAGATTGATTTTTGTAGGGGGGGAAGAAGAGGTGTGGGGGATGGATTGGGGAGTGGGTAGGGTGTTTTCTGGTTGGTTTATACGGGATTGTTTGGAGGGTTTAGAGTTGGGGTTTTAAGTGGGATGGTGGGAGGGGGGGTTTTATGAAGGTTGGTTAAGATAGGAATAGGGTTTGGGAAGGATATTGTTTTTGAGATGGTATGTATGGATGTTGGAAAGGGGGTGGGGGTTGGGGGTGAGAGTGATATGTTGTGGGATAGGGTTGGGTGGTGGGTTTGGGGGGGGGTTTTGGGGGGGATGGATAGGTTTGAGGGGGGTTGGGGGGTTGGGGGGGGGGGTGGTGAGTTATGTGTGGGGGGGGGGGTGTTGTTGTGTGTGTGGGATGGGGGGGTGTGTTGGGGGGGGGGGGGGGGGTGGGGATGGTATTGGAAAGGAGGTTTTTGGTTGTGGTAGTAATGTTGTATGGGGGGGGGGAAGTGGGGAGGGGGTATTGTATGGGTGTTAGGTATGTTGAAGGATGTGGTGGTTTAGTGGGATAGGGGTGTTTATATGATGGGGAGATTTTGGGGGTGGGTTTGGTTAATTTTGTAGGGTTGTGGGAGGATTTGTAGGGTTTTAGGGGGTGTGGGGTATTGTGGTGAGGTTTTTTTTAAGATGTGTGGAGTTTGGGGAGGGGGGGGGAGAGGTGGTGGAGGTGGGGATGTTGGGAGTGGTAGGGTTGGGGGGGGGTTGGAATTGTTGGTGATGGGTTGAGGGGGTGTTTTGGGGGTTTTTGGAGGATAGGGAAAAAAGGGAAGGATGTTGTGGGGTTGGGTTTGGTTTTTATTATATTGTGTTGTTTGTAGGGGGTAGGGGTTGTTGAGGAAGTTTATGGGTATTGGGGTGGTGAGTGATTTGGGAGTTGTGGGAGATAGCCGGCTCACGGCTGACGAAGAAAGATTGCCATCCTTTCCCCGCGAAAAGAAAGACAAGCCTACCTTCCTGAGCACCTTCATGATACTTCTGTTGTTGTACCTCTAACAAATTTACTACAATTACACTGTTAAAAATTTTCCTGAAATTTTGCGGAAAAAGTTACTGGCATCCATGTTGGCAGTAACTTTCACCGTAAAATATTTTTTTACTGTAAAATTTTACGGAAGAGAAAACGAGAATTAAAAAGCGCGAGATACGAACGACAAGGATCGAACCCGGGACCCAATTTTTTCACACTGCTTTACTATCCACGGTACCAGATGAGACACATCAGGAGAGCGGAAATAGGGTGTCATGTGCATCTCACAGTAAGTCACGTGGTGATCAATTGGCGTTGCAACCGCAATTTCACTGTAAAAAATTTCTGTACTGCAGACGCTACATTTTACAGTAACATTTACCTCAAAAGCTTCCTGAATTTTTAACAGTGTACTTGGAAACATTTGGTTTTCCGTAAAATAGAAGCAAATAATTATTTAGTAGAACGTCAAAAATCGGAATTAATTGGGACCACACGCAGGTCGGATTTTCAAACTGTTTGGAGTGCTGAATAAAATCAAATACCGTTTAGGAAAATAGTAAGCCATTTAATCAAATAAAGTGGGTGTACAACATGCGTGTCATTAAATATAGCACATAACGCAACAGCATGAAATTACATTTTTTAACATAATGAAAAGAAATACAACTGCTATTTATATCCAGAGTACAAAGTAAAACTTATTAAAAGTTCATTGAGTACTTTCGGATTTTCGATACATCAGATTTCTGACTTTCGGAGTTTCGACATTTCATTGTATTCAGAAAAGGCTGCAACAAAAGAGACTAAAATTTTATTAATATTCTGTCAACAAGAAATGTAAAATATGTTATATACAGAATAAAACATGTCATTCTATAGGCATTTGTGTTTTCTGGTTCATTTCGAAGTCGGTACTGCTTGCATTATTACTTCAGAATACCAAAATGAATTCTTGGAAATGTAGCATTAATGAAACTTAATAGTTGTTAAGCAAAGCAAACCTCAATTGAAAGAACGGAAACGTTGCATATAACTAAGCCCTGCAACTTGTTTCATCAACTTCCACTTTCGTTTTCATACCGTAACCGTTGGAAATTGTGCGCTGGAATCAAGAAATGTTGATTTAGTTCTGCCTTTTCTCTTACAATAATTTTTCATGATATAATTTTTGCTCATTGAACTTTTAGTTATTTCATTTCTATTGTTTCAATTATTTCTCCCAACCACCTGTCTTTGGAAGAAGATGATGTTATCCATAGGAATAAAGAAACCCTCGCGTTACATTAATTTTAAATTAACTTTAATTAACTGTAGATTTACATACTACATGTCAACAAAACCAATAAAAGTTGAAATAAAGAAATTTTAACAGGTGGAGTTAATCGGTTTGGCAAGTGAAGCATTCATTTAGCTGTTGGTTGCTTAGCTTAAGCGACATGAACTACTTAAATATTGAGCCTAAACAGAACATTTTGGCAACTAAACTAAAAGGGATTCGGGCCAATGACGCCTAAGCATCGCGTCATAACCAGAAGCGCCCCGATGGAAGGTCACGGGAGGTCACTGTGACCTCCCAACAATTTCCGCATTCGGCACATTTTGCTGACAATTCGGCAATTTGAAGACAATAAAATTGCAACATTGAGATTATTTGTTCTTTTTATTTTTTGGAATTGTTTTTTAAAAGATGCGTTCTGTTTTTTCTCACTAAATGTTATGCATGTACGACATGTGTGCAATGTGCATGCTTTTATTTTATCATTCGGTAAAATTGGAGCTTCAATCAGCAAATTGATAATTTTCCCCCTCCCAAAAATTTTAGTTTGGGGCGCACCTGGTCATAACTTCGAACCAGGCCTCCAACCAATCATTCAGTTATCTTTTTAAACATCATTTAACCCTTTAAGCAGTTTGCCCGTACAGTGTACGTGCTACCCGAAATTGGCCTCATCTGGTTTACCCGTACGGCGTACGGACATCGATATTTTCTGATTTCCTTTTCTGGTTTGCCCGAATTTTTCATTTTTGAAAGAGACTATTTAGTAATATTATTTTTCAACAGATGGTATGGCTTGTCTATTGTCTATGCAAATGAAATGCTTTTCATCCGGGTTTTTCTATGTAGCGGGAAAGCGGGAACTTTTTGTTCTACTGTATGACTAGACAGTATGAAAAAGACTTCTGAACTGTTTGGAAAATTGTAAACTTCAAAATTCACAGTAAGTGTGAGAGAAATTTTTGCATAATTTGTAAACCATTCTTTACTGCAGAATGTACTTGAAAAAAGCAAATATTTAGGGTTTTTGTGACCAAAATTGTAAAATAAAAAATGTTATAAAAGCATTAAAAACGAAAAAAAAAAAAAATTCTTGATATTCTTATTCTGTTAAGTATGGTACTTAACTATATGCAATAAAAAAATATGCCTTTTTGGA
>JAXGGA010007830.1:0-25000 GCA_038373865.1 Uloborus plumipes | reverse complement strand
CGAAAATTAGGCCATTACATATGTGTCGTCTGGAGCAAATTTTACATAAATTTCGTTTATCATTCACTTTTCTTTTTTAAATTTTAGTAGCTAACTTAAAATTTCGTTGGAGTTCATAAAAAATCGAGGTTTTTTGGAAAATTGTATGAATATCATGTTTACTTGCTACGTTAAGAGCATTTATTTATTTATTTATTTATTTATTTATTTATTTATTGATGTTGTTGGATAGAGGACACTATTTCGATGCATACGGTCTATAAAACGATACACAATTGAAAATGCCAATTATCCCTAAATTATACTTTTAAAAACTGTTAGAAACGGCATTTTGTATTTTTATCAAAATAGTTGGAAAAATGAAACGTCGCAAACACCACTATTTTGTTCAAGCCACAAAATTAATGGAGTAATTTTGTTATTATTCAAACTGTAATTGACAATTCAAGATTATTGCAAACTTTTGTAATAGGAATCGGAAAAACTACAAGCCTATATTAGTGAACTATTTTCCTTTCGTGCCGCATTTAATTCCTGAATTCTCAATATTCCAAGAAAATTCAACCATATTTTACGTCTTCCTATTTTTAGTTTCTTTAATATTTTCATGTGCTTTAAAGTTTCTACTGAACATTAATCAAATATGGTAACATCTTTCAAAACTATTGGTGTTCGTGATATGATGTCGTTTGTAATAGTTTAAAGTATTCTTTTTGTTTACTCTTTAACATAAATTAGTCTTCTACTTTAATTCGAACTTCTGTGATTAATGCCTGAAACTTCTTTTGATTAAGTTAGTGGGGTAACTATTCTAAATGGAGTGAAGTTTTAAGTGGGGTTCCCCAAGGATCAGTTTTAGGTCCCCTTTTGTTTATTATTTTTATGAATGACATTCATGAAAATGTTTCTGGAAACATGAATTGTTTTGCCGATGATGTCAAACTTATGGGGGTTGTAGAAAATGACGAACAAATAAATCAGCTGCAACAGGATTTGGATCATATTACTAAATGGGCAGACAAGTGGGGTATGGCAGTTAATGTTGGGAAATGTCAAGTGCTGCATTTCGGTCATGGAAATAAGCATACAAGCTATTATTTACAGGGTTCAGTCATTAGTAGGGCAGATAATGTTATGGATCTAGGTGTCTTAATAAATCAGGATTTCAAGTCCAGTCAACAGTGCAGCATAGCTAGTAACAAAGCCAATAGGATGCTTGGGTTTATTAATAGATCTATTTCAAACAAATCTAAGAAGGTTCTTCTGCCTCTATATAGAAGTTTGGTAAGACCTCATTTGGAGTATGCTGTTCAGTTTTGGTCTCCTTATCTGAAGAAAGACATTAATTTATTGGAAAGGGTACAAAGGAGGGCTACAAGGTTAGTGAATGGACTTTCTAATTTAGACTATGATTCCAGACTTAGAATGCTTAATATGTATAGTCTTGAGCAACGGAGAACCAGAGGGGACATGATTCAGTTATTTAAATTTATTAAAATGAATGATGTTGCAGGGTTGGATTTTTGCAAGGAAAGCAGGACAAGGGGTCATTGTTTTAAGCTGTTTAAACCTCAGGCGAACCTGGAAATTCGAAAAAATTACTATTTTAGCAGGGTAGTGGGAACTTGGAACAGCTTACCGGAAGAGGCGGTAAAGAGCAATGGAGTAGATGGCTTTAAGAGGGCCATTGATCTTCATTGGGGTCTTTAATTTGACTAGGACCAGCCAAGTTGGGCCCTGAGCCTGCTGCTGGTCGCCACATTTGTATTTGTATTTATTTGTATTAATAGTTCCAGACATAACATTTGAATCTCGTTCAATTTAACTTTCCTCGGGAAATTGACTACTTAGTTATTCTCAGGAGCCCTCCGATGAGAGGTCACGGGAGGTCACTTTGATCTCTCAAAAATGTCTCTATTCGGCAAATTTTGCTGACAGTTCGGCAATTTGTAGATAACGTTGCAACATTGAGATTACGTTATGCATTAGTCTGCTACTTTTTCTTAAGGTGACCGACCACTTTGGAAGCAAACATAATGGTCAACATTTCCACGACGGAAAATGATTAGCCTGTTAAATGTATTAGAGTTAGAGTGAATTAAAGTGAATTTGGTTGGATTTTTTTTTTCAAGTGAACATATCCTAACTCAACTTTTTAAGAGTTTAAACATACGTAAATTAAAATTTGTTCTAGTCTGGAAATTATAACTACTCATTGAATGAGAAAACACTGCATGCAATGGCAACCGATCATCGTTATGAATCTCTTCAAATTCAGCTATTTTCCCTGCAGATACTTGTTTTACACTGAAGTGCCACTGTTTTGCGATAAAAAAAAAAATACAGTCAAGCCCGCTTAATGGAACAGCCATTTTGTCACGAAAAAAAATTACTATGTATTCTATGAAGCAGGATATTCTTTTAACCGATATTCTAATAAGCGGGCTCGACTGTATGTATTGACTTTCTTTTTTTAAGGTAGTTTACTTTAGAAACACTGCTCACTTTTGATTCACCTATCTTATTATCAGTCGTTAATTTTTACATTTTTTTATTCCCTTTCTTTGAACAAGATTGCACGTATGCTTGCAATCTTTACCTTTGATTTTTTTCTACATTGTTTTTTATTACTTATTGCATATCTCTTACTTATTTTTCAGCTTATTTTTGATGATTTCCATGTTATTAGTAATATTAGATATAATTCTTGAGTTACAGTAAAAATAATTTCTGAAATACAATCAAATCTAATTTTAATCGAATTATTTATAAATGAAGTATCGCTTAAAAAATTTCAACTTGAACACAGGCCAATGCTGCTTATCGTATGTTAATCACGCTTTGTAAAATAAATAAATTTTATACATTCTTCGAGAAATATTTTCATTAGGTGAAAACTAATAAATATTTCTGTAATGAAATGCCAACATGAAAAATACGCTCAGTTATAATCACGAGCAGGAAAATCGCAAAAATTATTTTAAAAAAATAAATAAATAAAAAAAAAAGAAAAGAAGAGAGAGAAAAAAACTTTCATTGAATTTTAAAGTGTTTTAAAAATATTGCAGGGCCCATATGGTAAAGGAGCTTTTCGAAAAGGTGAAGAAGAACCCAATGCACGTAGGGTAAGTATCTAAACATTATAATATATATATATATATATATATATATATATATATATATATATATATATATATATATATATATATATATATATATATATATATATATTATCAACGAGTTTTTCTTTTAAAAACTGTCTTTCACTTAGGATAAAGAAGTTATTTGAGCCGGCTGAGTTCTGTAATGTTCTGTTTAGTATTGGCTCTGCTTTTTAATACATTTCTACACGGGTTTAAACCTACGATCCAACACATTTCTACGCGGGTTCAAAACCCACGATCCAAGTATCTATTCGATTTTCGAGGTGCAGAACATTGTCAGCATCTCTTGATTATATAGTATATAAAGGAGCCCTTGAATATCTGTTAAAATACCTTTGGTAAAATTGAATTCTTAGAGTAGTTTCGCGTCGAGTAGATTCCAATTGCCTCTATCTAGTGGAGAAAATGGGAGTCAAAATTATTGTGATAATGGCCTCGTAGACGTGCCACATGAAATAATGAATGCTATTCTTGGGAACTAAGCTTGTGCGAATGGCAGAAAGCTAGAACCACAAGAAAAAAAAATGTTTAATTATAGCAGCAAAATAATGTTATAATTGTTATAATCACTGATATTGTTTATACATTTTTTTTCTAATTTAATCTTAGCTTTAAATTGAGCGAAAATATCCATGATCATTAGCCCCATTTACTCTTCATTAGAAAAGTTATTTTTACTTTTGCGCAGATTATTTGCGAATCAACGATAATGGAAGAATTAAACAATTTTACTGACAGCAAATACTCGTATTACTTCAAAATGAAAAATAATCAATCAAGCTTTGTGCCAAAATGCAGTTGAAGTGAAAAATTAGAGCAAATATAAAGCGCAAAATATTATTAAACACTTCGTCATTTTCATGTGAATTTGTGCTTTACTTACGTTGGTTTTTTACTTACCCAAATCTTTTATTAGTGAGTGTCACTCGTTTTTTTTTTTTTTTTTAAATCTCTGAATCCAAAACACTTTCCTTCTTTTTATAGCTCCTTTACAGCGAGTGGTCTAGAGCGGCCTGTTGGTACAAGAGACAGCCTCTTGGTCTTATTAGGTAAGTTAGTTTTCTACTGTTTCAAAATCTCTTGGTGAATGTATTGTTAAAAATCTGGTATGGGTCCCACACTACTTCCTTTTACGTGTAAATTTCCTTGTAGATTGCCTTAGTGTTAAAATAATGCTAGGAGTGAGCAAGATAGCAATTCGAACATTACACCCCTAGTTTGCTACGAAACAATGCAAAACAAATGTTTTACAATGATTCATTTTCTAAATATCGCCGATTTTAACATCATTCAGTGGATTTTTCGCAAAATATCGCCAATAGCGCCAAATTGAAACCAAATTAAAAAAAAAAATTGCCAAATATGTCGCCAAGTTGGCGTCAAACACTTGGCGACCAAAAGCTTGGCGATATATCGCCAAGTGGTCGTGCCAATTCATCTGCATTGAAATTAACACTGATTTACCCCAAACACCCTCTTGAGAGCATTCGAATGCAACCACAAGGGCAGGTGCACAACTAGACCCCCCTCAGAGCCTAGATACCAAACTAGAATATTCTCGGCATATAGTTTTTGAGTTATGCGACACACATACGCACATACATATATACAGACGTCACGAGAAAACTCGTCGTAACTAACTCGGGGGTGATGGAAAGTGGTTATATGTTGGCAGGTACATATGCACGTGCTGACAGGTCGAAAAAACGACTCAACATTCATTCAGGGGTGAGCAAAATTAAAAATTTGACCCAAATTTGAGGAAATTTTTTTTTTTGCGATCACAATACTTCCTTTACTACGTAAAAGGAAGACTACGTAAAAGGAAGTAAAAATGCAATAGCACTTCGGTTTTTAAATTTGTTCTGGTATTACAATCAAACCTCGTTTAAACGAACTTCGAAGGACCTGTGAAATCGATTCTAATTTCAGTTCTTCATCTTGTTCGACGAACAATAAACGACAAGCAGTATGACCAGAGTCACAAATGTAGTTCTTCCTAGCTGGAGTTCGTTTAAGAGTGTTCGTAAAAGCGAGGTTCGACTGTACTTCTTTTGAATGCAAGAACTATCTTATAGGGTGGATTCTGTTTCAGACCGGTAAGTCATTGTTATACCTCATTTCCGAGGATTACTATATTTCTCAATCCGTTTGTACAAATGAAACATTTTTAAGCATATATTTGCACTTCATTCCCGGAATTTTAAACTTTGGCTTTCAATTGTGACATATTAGAATATATAATGAACCATTTTGTATCATAAACATACAGGTTCGACTTCCTAAACAAATGTCTTGCTTTAAAAAACTAATGAATTGTGAGTGTGACAGTAAGATCGTGCTCGCAACATGTTCAAATCATTACTTTTCAATTACAAACATTGTGTACAAAACATTGAAAAGCAAAGGAGGCAGTGCCCCTTGCTATTTACTAATTTCTTTACAATAACCTTCTTTCCAGGAGTTACTTCGGCGAGAAAACCAGTCTGTACTTCGCCTGGCTCGGTTTCTATACAACGATGCTGATCCCCGCTGCGTTTCTGGGACTGCTCACGATGATATACGGCGTGTCGACCATGCACACCAACATACCCAGGTAATATTACTCAGTCGCATCTGCTAATATGAAAGATGAGTATGCAACATTCAAGCGAAAAGATGTCCTTTCCTCCAAAGCTAATTTCTTTTGCAGTGAAAAAGATACTCCAAGTAACCCCAAAACAAGTGTGCCCGAAACTTTTTGCAAAATTGGGTATTTTGATGTTGTACACTTTTCTCAGGCACGCCATTTTAAGTTTTTCCAGGGGGGGGGGGGGCAAAGGGTAAAAACACAATATAATTTCACCAGAAAACAGCAAAAACCACGCCCACTTATATGTAAATACATTGATTTCTCAAAGTCGGGGGGGGGGGGGGCAATTGAAAAAATGACGGGCCTGACTTTTCTTTTATCTTTCAGTACTTTACCAAGATATGCCAAAAAAATTCAAACTGAAATAGGGATGGTACTTCTTACCGCCAATTTAGCTAAGCAAACTATGTTCTCTTCATGTTCCGACGGTACTACAAAAAAATTTCGTCATTAAAAGAATGCTCATCAATTTTTAAATCACAGCCTAATTAAGAACACTTTGTTGTGTCATTGGATTGCATATTACATATATTGTGGATATCAGTTAATTGAAGCAGTGATTAATAGAATCAGTCGCTTTAATTAATCAAATAGCCAAAAACTGAACCATATCCAGCTTTAGTGACATAGCCGCTTTATTGAATCAGCAGCTGTGCTGAATCAAAACTTTTTAAAATAAATGTGATTCATATAAGCGGTGTCCACTACATAAATAACTATAGTACAAGATGTTGAAGGTTTTTTCCGGAATATCGAAAGTTTCTTTGGATCAACCTATTAAGAAGCCTATAAGGAAATATTGAGTAAAGTTTTGCAACAACCCTTCACTTCTTACAGTGAACTAACCATCTTATCGGTACTGTAAACTCTTAATTGTAACTGCCGTTTAACGTATGAAAACTGAATGATTAACACTAATGAGAGATCTCGAGATGCATGGATGCTACAGTTCCGTACCTCCGAACCAGACTAACCTAAGTCCATTTTTGTAACTTTTCAGGGGAGGGGAAAAACGATGGTCGGATGTGTGCAAAGTATGGGACTCGAGCTCTTTTAATGCTGCTAAATTATTGTGAAGCAATATGTTTTATAGAACACCATTCTTATGGGTCGATGAGGAATAGGATTCTTCATACAATGCACTAATTAAGTGAAAATCGCCATTTTTGGACTTACGTCGTTCTGGTTCTGAGGTACAGAGTTTTGCTATTAATTCTTCAAACAATAATAGTTTGCTCTTCAGTTGTTTCTTCCTGTAGATAAAGGTTTTACTTTGAATAGTGAGATTCTGGTCTGGTAACATGATACTTTACCTTGCATGATCTCATTCATGTTTCGATTGAAAGAGGTTGAAATTCTTAGATTGGCTTTGGCATAGCTATAATAATCGTTATCGCAAGGCTAACCGTCTATCCTTGAATTGCTTAAGCCACGGCAGATCGGAAGGCAACTTATTAGACTAGATCGCTATTGTTCAACCTCGAAAAACGCGCCTGGCAATCATGAACGCTTCCAATTAAAAAGGGGCTGATAGGTTAGGAGACGCACTTGCCTGTGCTTTCAGTTTTTACTTTCTGGTTGAATGTTACTTTGCATTTCCCCCCTGTTTTGGGAAAATCAGAAGATACCTCAAGCATGCGCAAATGCGAGGAAGCTCGTACGATGAAAGATTAGACAGTATGTCGTTAATGTTATTCTCTTTCATAAGCCACAAAGCGTAAGATATGGAGTACTTTCTTTTATTGCTTTATGTAGTATATAATTATAAATTTACTTATTTTAAAACTGAATGTAAGCTTTTAAACTCCTAACATAATGATTCTAATTATTGGCATCAACATGATAAAGTACTCGCTCCTAACCAGCGAGAGGTTTTTTCACGGGGGGGGGGGGTCTCTTCTTCATTCTATAACCTTTTGCTAAAGTCACATTTGCCGTAGTATCTGCTAATAGCCCCGTCCCAGGAGTAAATTCACGTTTGTTATGACCCCCCACCTTCCCCCAATAGGAGAAAACTCTGGCCTCTAATTCCATTACGTGTAAAAACATTTGCACGCAGTTTTGCTGCATAACGTAAGCATTAAGCGCATTGTATCTTTCAAGAAATTATTGCCTTTAATAATGTGGTAAGCGACTGGGAAAAGCGCCATTTAATAGCTCCGCTCTTTTCTTTAATCAAATAAAACTGATGATATTAAATTGAAACGTGACCTTTACTTATTCAATAAAAACATCATTCAAAAGTTTTTACTTCGTTAAAATCAAAAGAAGCCCAACATTTTCTGCGCAGTTTCGGTTTCGATTTAAGAGTTGCACTGATACTTCCTAATGATTACGCTTATCTAATGACACTAATAGTTTTATGAATGTATCATTTAGTCCCATCTTCCCTTCCAAACTCAAGAAAGTCACGTATTTTTCTTATGAACTTACTCCGCATCGGATAATGAGACTTTTTCAATTCATTCCTTGTTAAAAAAATCATTTTTAAAAGCTTCTGATAAAAATCGATTGCAGTACTTCCAAAGCAAACCTTTGGTGAATGAATAAAACATGAACGTTTGAAACATAAAAACGTTTTTGATATTTCCATCACAAAAGGCAAGCGTTCCTTAACTTTTCTTTTTCCTTTTTATTTATTTTTTATTTTTATATTGAAATTTACATTAAGGGCAGGTACTCCATATCAGATGAGGTTGCATGAAGGATTTTATTTTTAAATATTTGTTACAGTTGTGAATAATAACGATATAAATAAAAATATTGGAGTTAAGTTTGCAGTTTCAAAATAAGAGATTTTTAAACTGCTCCGCATTTTTAAACTGGGTAACTTTAGTGTTGACCGTAGATGACGTTAAAAAAAAGCTATTCATTTACCTATTTAATTTTAGTTGATTTCCTTTTGTTTCCGTTACGTCTTGTTTTGTATCTTGAATTTTGATGCCTGTCAGTTTGAATAAAGCGCGTTAAGATCTAATTTTGTTGCTATCATTAACTTTTTTTTAAATGTTTTTTTTTTATGTTGTAAAGTCCATCAAAGTGCTTTTTCAGAAAATGTTGAGCATTCTGAATTTGAGAACCGGACGAGCGTTTGAGAACCAATGCCCAATTTGTTACTATTTTCAGAAATAAACATTCGATAGTTGAAGCATAAAACAGAGAATTGACTCTCTGCTGGGTTTAAAACAATGAGTAACTTGTCCATTCTGAAGAGCCGAGCATTTCAGCAAGTCGTTTTACTGGCATATTTAAGTAGATTTATTTTCTTGCACAGGATAACAACGTCGAAATTACATCACATAATTTACCACATGTTTTTCCTCCTAGTTCTTTTCTTCTTTACTAAGCAATGGTTGCAGTGTACGAAGGAAAGTATAAGAAAATAATTGAAGAACGAATTAATGGCATTCGTCCTCCGTAGTAAGCATTTAATCGAATCCGATTGTAAAATTCTAGTAAAATGCGAATAAGATAGAGAATGGAGGGTTAAAATTCTCTTTTTTCTGAAATGTATATGAAGCTTTGACGCTCATGGAGTAGGCTTTTGCCCGAGTACAAAAACCCCAAAAGCTAAAATCAGAAAAGAAGCTTTACAAAAATGCTGAATTGAGTTGAGACTAATCCTCCAAATGTCTGACGAAGTCAGACAAGGTCCATTAGACCATTGACCCGGAGGAAATCGAGGACAAGAAAAGGTGATTTAAAGATATCTTCTTTGCAAAGTCCTAGATAGTCCAGGATGTGCTCTGGAGAAGCCTACTGGGATTTGCATTTAGAGCAGACGTCGAAGACTTTCCTGCCCTCAATGAATGAGAGACTCTTCGTGTGGCTGCTTGCTCATCTAGAAATTGCAGTTTTCGATGATCTGTCACAATTGAGGGCGAATGTAGACTGTAGAGCTAGGCTCTTTGCCAGCGTACCACTCGTTCCTTGGATCAACAGAAGCTGCATCACACCTCCTCTTCATGACTTCATTGACAAAAATGCTAAAATGTGTTAGGCTTATGAATATGAGGTTGCGAAATCAATAGAGGAATTAATAAACGTTGGCAATTGGAGGCCAGAGCTCGCAACCTCCAAGTTTGTAATCCGGGGCCTTTAGCCGTTCTGCCAACCGGGCGATTGCTCGAAAAAGGATATACTACAATACGTTTGAATATAAAAGTTGATATACACTGCGATGCAAAAGTTTAAACAAAATGCAAATATGTGAATAAAAAGCGTTGAAAAGCCTATTCAACGAAATGCTTTCAAATTTCTTCTGCAGGTACACAATATGGTCCCAAATACGTGTCTGGATTTCTTATAACTATAACTGGAATCAAATTTTGAGTATTACAAAAGACATTTTTTTACATTGTTGCAAAAGTTTAGACAATAGTCAGATTTTATGCAAATATCCCTTGAAATGTGATTGGTGGAGGAAATGCGGGACTAAAGTGCAGAGATTGCTGAATAAATAATCAAAATCTCAAAAGCTCTTTAGTTCTCGTGTAAAGAAGATGAGAAAGTTTGGAAGCCGAAATTTGAAAATGAAGCTACTTTATTAATTTTTTGTCTTTTAAATCGGCTCTAGTATGGTAGTACATTGTTTTATGCCTACTTTCCCGTTAAAAATAAAAGAAAGACGAAAAAAGTATTAAAAGTAGCTTAATGCATCTAAAAAATATCGCCAAGTCCAAAAAATATCGCCAAGTTAAAAAAAATAGAAAGGTAAAATGAATATCGAAAAATTAAAAATTTGAAAGTAGGGTATTGAGATGGGGAATTTGTGCGTCGGTCGGTCGGTCGGTCGGTCGGTCTGTCCCCCCCTAATAACTTTTGAATGAACATTCCGATTTGGACAAACTTTTTTTTGTTGGAAAGATCTCGGCGAGTACAGCTCGTTCCCATATTTGATTTTTTGATTTGAACAATTTTTGGTTCAACTTTGAGCCGTTCAAAAAACCGGTCCCGCGATACTAACTTTTTAATGAACAGTCCGATTTGAACAAACTTTTTTTTGTTGGAAAGAACTTTTCAAGGGTACTTCATTCCCGTATTTACATTTCCGATTTGAACAATTTTTCGTTCAACATTGAACCGCTCAATCAAGCTGTCACCCCTAATAACTTTTGAATGAACAGTCCGATTTAAACAAACTTTTTTTTGTTTGAAGCATCTCGGCAAGGATACTTCATTACCGTATTTAAATTTTCAATTTGAACACTTTTTCGTTCAACATTGAACCGTTCAAGCAACCTTTCCCCACCTAATAACTTTTGAGTGAACTGTCCGAATGGAATAAACTTTTTTTTGTTTGAAAGATCTCGGAGATGCTTTCCCATACATTCCCATATTTCGCTTTTTGATTTGAACCATTTTTCGTTCAATATTGAACCGTTCAGAAAAAAAAATTAACATTAGCGTCTACGGGGAATTTAAGTTGAATGTTGATCCTGAACTTGAAGTCAGATTTCCTTCAAACTAACTTTGTAAGAAAATGGTTTTGATAAATAATGTTTGTAACGTACTTTTCTGAGTAATCTTCTGTGAGGACTCTGATTCCGACTCCGCAAACATGGCGGAAATGCAGGCTCAGAAAAAAAATTACTGACTGTGCAGACGATTTTTTGTTTATTTATTCATTTGTTTTATTTTATTTATTATTATTATTTTTTTTTTGGCAGACGATGTTTTTTTTGTAACAAAAATTTTTCATTCACGAGAACATTTTATTCTTTATTTATATTTAACAACTGGCAACAGATTAAAAGTGAAATTCGAGGCATTTTATTAACGGACGAGTTTTTTTTTCTTTTTTTTTCTTTCTTTGATAAAATGTGTTTTGATGCTCTTTGTACTTTTATTTATTTATTAATTTATTTTATTATTATTATTATCATTTTTTTTTTCTGAAAACGATGGAGGATTTTTTCTACGGAGGAACTATAACAGTTACACTCCTTAAAAGGTGCGACAAAACTTTATTTATTCGTTAATTACTTTTTACGTGTCTATTTCATCTGATGAAAGGGGTGTATTTTGCTTTTCGAAATCAGCTCTAAGTGCTAAAAAGGTACGTTTGGCATAATTTTAAGTCTCAGATAATCAAGAGAATAATGATCAGATGCGAGAATGCCGATGTCGATGTACGGGAAAGTAGGCTCGTTTAGTTCTTGACAGAACTTCTTGTTTACTTTGTGGAGAGCAAATTCAGACATGCGTATCGATCAAAAAGTCCAAGAAAAATTATATTTCTTAAGGATGAAGGAATTGAAAAAACGGCTCCGAATGACGATTCGCCCCTTAATCCTACAAAACTTCAACTTGGGTCAAAAACAACACGTGACAGCATAAGTAGATGAACAACTGAATCGGAATGCATAAAAAAACAAAGAATTGTGAATGAGCCTTTTCGGACAGAGTGTCTCAAGTAAGCCAGATTTTAATGTGAAAAGCAGCATATGTATCAACGTGACTAAAAAATGAATGGTACTTTCTTTGATAAAAATTATTAAAATTTGGATGGCCTGGATGGATTTATAATTATTTTCGCGGGACTTGAGAAATATCCAATGATCATATGCTGTGCTGCTTTTACCAATAAAATCTGGCTTATTTGGGACACTCTGTCCGAAAAGGCTCAAGCACAATTCTTTATTTTTTTTATGCATTTCGATTCAGTTGTTCATCTACTTATGCTGTCACGTGCTGTTTTTGACCCAAGTTGAAGTTTTGTAGGATTAAGGGGCGAATCGTCAGTTAGAGCCGTTTTTCCAATTCCTTCATCCTTAAGAAATATAATTTTTCTTGGACTTTTTGATCGATACGCATGTCTGAATTGGCTCTCCACAAAGTAAAAAACAATGTGCTACCATACTAGAGCCGATTTAAAAGACAAAAAATTAATAAAGTAGGTTAATTTTCAAATTTTGGCTTCCAAACTTTCTCATCTTCTTTACACGAAAACTAAAGAGCTTCTGAGATTTTGATTATTTATTCAGCAATCTCTGCACTTTATAAATGAATAATACAGTCCCGCATTTCCCTCACCAATCACATTTCAAGGTATATTTGCATAAAATCTGACTATTGTCTAAACTTTTGCAACAATGTAAAAAAATATCTTTTGTAATATCCAAAATTGGATTCCAGTTATAGGGGAAGACCGCCTATATTGGACCCCCTAAGAACAGGAGGCCTGTGTCGCTCAATGTGAAGCAAAACAGAAATGCCAAATAGGGCATCGTAAGCTAAATTTAATCAGGAACGGCCCTAGGAGCTTATATTTTCTGAAAATATGAAAATTATTTTTTAAAAAATTATCTTATAAAAAGTTGCAAAAGTCCAATTTAGGAATATATGCTCCTAAATTGAACCATGCGCTTCCTAAATTGGACCGTACCAAGAAATCATATAATAATTTATATTTGAACTATACAGCTGTTTTCCAGGATTTGAAATAGAATTTCATTTGCTTCGGCCTCACTTAGGCAGTGTGGAAAAACTCGCCGATGGTATTTAATGCACTTAATCATGTTAAGTCGTAGCTAGGTGTACAATTTACTCTGAACATGTAACCTGTTCACTTTGAGTAGTTTTATCTGGACTATACTTACCTCCAATTCTACTGCAGCCAAATCAATGTCGTTCAACACATGTCAATAAACAGGCCAAACTCCGTTTCTTTGGAATCAACTCACAGCATTTGCCATGGCCTTGATTGCGGTTTGCCCGTAAGAGTTACCCAACAGTTCTCCTATGCGATTTTAGATAATGGATCTTATTGGATGTTCTCGCCTCCATGTATCACATGCTCGATTAAAATATGTTGACAGAGACTGAATAAAGACCACATCTACGTGCATGATGTGCTTAAACAGAAAGCATTATTATATCGTTCTCGTTGTCAAGTTTATTGCATCAATGTTCTTTATGTAAGTGCTGTGACAATCCATTAATAGAAGGACTTTCTTTTTACATTGCTTGGCTTAACAGTTTTGATGAAATGTTGTATCAACTGTGTGAATTATCGTTTGTGATCCATTCATTTTTTGAACAAGAATATTTCTCACCAGGTGATGCTTTTACGGGAAATTCATACATGGAACGTAATCTTTTGAAAATGAGCATGGGGAGCTCGAAACTCTGTTCACCACTCATTACTGCTCCAACATGGTGTTTGCCTCTATACGTCAATATATTTTGGGGCTTTTGAACAGTGAAAAGACCAGCTTCATCTACATTGAACAATTTAGTAGCATATAAATTGTTTCCTTTTAAAATCTTTTCGAAAATATCGAAGAATTTCATATTTTTCTCTCAGTAAACCAGCAAGAATTTTATTTCAGTTAATAACTATATTTTACAACTTGAAACTTCAGCTTAATAGATGAAGAGAAAAAAAAACATACATTTTAAGAAGTTGCAGCTTCTGCTTGATAAAAATGTGCTTGATAAAAAACTTTAAATGAATATCGTGAATAGGTTGTTAAATATGCTTAAAATAATTTTAACTACGCTATTAAATAAGATGAGTCACTTATTTTACGTTACGCTTAATAAAAAGACTTGTTTAAAATCATATTCTTAAATTGGACCACCGGTCCAATATAGGAAAATTTTTTCGGTCCAATAAAGGAAAATACGCCATTTTTTATTCTTCAGTTCATTGCTCTGTTAAAAATTATCACAATTGCGCATGTAAATACATCGATGTAATCCTTATTAAACGCAGATTATAATACTGTAACAGCATTTTACCTCAACTCACAAGTTTTTGAGTTATCTTTCTAGAAACAAGTCCGCAAAATAAGATTTCGCCCGTTTTCAACACAAATCTAGTCGTAACTCACGCTAAACAGTTCGAAGCGTGGTGAAACTTCATACACATTGGTTTTATTCCTAAAACTTTATATTTCTACAATTAAAGTGTAGCACAGATCTCTGTACTAGATTTTAAGACCGAGGTCCAATTTAAGCAGTGGTCCAATATAGGCGGTCTTCCCCTAGTTATAAGAACTCCAGCCACGTATTTGGGACCATATTGTGTACCTGCAGTAGAAATTTGAAAGCATTTCGTTGAATAGTTTTCTTTTTATTCACATATTTGCATTTTGTCTAAACTTTTGCATCGCAGTGTACGTATTCCCAATACTAATGTGCTGTGTGCTTATAGTGTTAGTCCATAGTTAGTTAATCACGAAAATGACTTTGAAAATTAGTTTCTTTACAGAAAAGCTTTGTTTTGCTAATGTTGGTTTTTAAAAATATATCAGTTTTCACACCAGGGAGGGGAGGTATAAATATTACTTTGCCCATAAGGGATGAAGATTTTTCTCTTTGTATCTTCTCCTTGTAACTTTCTCTTGATGACCGTGTTGTTTCGCAATGATTAGTCGCAGCGGGAGGAGGGGGAGGGGACTTGCTATTTGAAATAAGCCTAAGTGTGAGTTTTTCTCATTGGGCGAGTACTTGCTTGTTTCAACGAAGACTTTTTTGTCATCAAATATTATTCCAGTTATGTACCTGAATGGGCAAAAACAAATCAATGTATCAATTACTTTCTCGCGCTCAAGTTCTCAGGTTACTTTTCTTGAAGCGATTTTTGGTCTTTCTGCACTAGACGCGGATTGATTCAACACTCACGCAGATGATCTGATTTAAATCACTCAATTGGTTATGAGTTTTTTAAATTCTGTGAATCGAGTTTTAAATAACTTTTCTTGGAATCATGTATTTGATACACAATACATTAGATTTCATTCTTATTTTTGACTGCGTGTTTTTCTCCTAGTCGTGAAATCTG
The DNA here is from genome assembly GCA_038373865.1 of Uloborus plumipes. Taxonomy (NCBI): domain Eukaryota; kingdom Metazoa; phylum Arthropoda; class Arachnida; order Araneae; family Uloboridae; genus Uloborus; species Uloborus plumipes. The sequence continues at coordinate 9,414 of JAXGGA010007830.1, read as the reverse complement.
TGATGAGAATGGAGCTGGGTCTTTCGACATGTGCCCGCAGTGTGACCGCAAATGCGACTATTGGAAACTCAAGGAGGGATGTGTCTTCAGCAAGGTCGGTCTCTAATGTTAATCTTACTCTCTTAAAAAATCCCCCTGATTTTCACTCAGACTGAGTTAATTTTCACTCCTTTCCAGATTTGAAAACGCACTTCTCTTATAGGAGCTAATTTCACTCCTTTTGCGGAGCGGTTATGACGGAGTGTCTTTCAGTTCCGCTCTTCAGAAAGAGTGATTGTGTGATTCACTCCTTTATAAAGCATTTTTAAATGTTTTTTTTTTTTTTTTTTCGGAAAGCGTTTCTTTTCGATAAAGCCAACACTCAGAAAGAGCGGATGCATCCGCAAACGATTTCACTCTTTTTTAGAGTGATTTTTCCGCTTTTTTGAATTAAGAGTAATTCTAATGTTCTTCCTCAGTATTTCGATACGATTGCCAAGACTGAAATTGCGCTGAATTACGTGTTACAATTCTCATTGTTCCATGACCCCTTTAAATGTTAGAAGTGAGCTAAATCTCAATTATATAGTATGGGAACTATACTGCCGTGCAAAGCGCAAAAGTGGTATCTGTGGCCGAGCTCAATCTGAGATAAAACTCTTTAAAGTTTTGTGTCACCATATATTTGATTCGGATGATACTTTTTCCGAGTTTTAAAAATATTTCCAGCTCTCAAATGACCGTATAATATTGTATTCCGGTAAAATACGTACCAAAGAGAAACCTGGTGGTGATAACTCAATTTTGTTAAAAAATGTAAATACCACTTTTGTGCGTAGCACGGCAGTATAGAACGTCACGTTGTAGGGGTGTTAGTAGGTTCATCTTTAATGCGTATGCTGGAATGATCTGTTGACGTTGCATATGTCGTTTGTGGCCAATAATTATCGAACAACTTAATAATAATTTATTACAAAAAAGTATTTATTTCGTATTATCTTTAAACTGTCATCTTGTCCCGTAGAAGGTGCAAGATGACGAATAATTTTATTTTCTGAAACTGACTCGATATGTCATTGAGTTTTAAAATCATTTTCTGTTTTAATCATATTGCTTTTTTTAAATAAAATTTCCCTTCATGAATTTCAGGTCACTAAGTATCGATATTGACATTTTTTCTCCCGTTCAAAATAAGAAATGTTAAGGTTGTCATTTTTCCCCATGCCCCCCTATAACAATTCTTGCAGCTTAGTAGATCTGCCATAGAGGACGTATGATATCTAGAGGTCTGTTAAATACGCAACGAATGCACTGACCTATATAATGTCATTAGAATGACATTTTCTGTAAAAGTTGCAAAAAAGATATGTCCATTGTCCATGGTGCTGCAGAAGGCTGCACAGTTCTTCAAAAGCGCGGAACAAAGAAGTGATTTTCTCTTGATTGCGTTTCATTCAAAAACCAAATTCGTTAAGTAAAACTAAATATTTTTTGTTTTCTTTTACTGTAACTTAATTGCAATAAAATCTTGTGTAGCATGTGGTTGCTTAGGCCACCAAACACAGGATGGAGTGCTACGATTTCTAAAGTGAGGAATTTTACATTATTTAATCACTCATATTTACTTTTCTGTCAAACTCTTCCGAGGTAGCTGTTTGAACTTTAAACCAAAATTTGTTATAAATTTTATATGAAAAGTTATTTATTCTTCGCAATGCCTTAATTTATGCGTGCAAGAGTTATTATGAAATGAAACATTAACGATGAGTATAACATAAAACAAAATAAAAAAAACTGAACTCGAAAGTTCTTCTAAAAACAATTTATACAACTTTCAAAATTAATTTTTCATTATTTACGAACATAAACTACTTCACGTTAAGCCACAAGGAATAGTTTTATTTTGAAAGATTCATCGAAAAGGTCTAAAAGCATTTTCCACTTCGGATGCTCTAATTCGTTTAAAACATTTTATAGCTAAGCGCTTTTATGACTAAATCTTGTTTGGCATACAGATTAACGGCTTTTATATTTTCCATTTCGCTAAAGCGGTACTATAAGCGTAAAAATAAAAGGACAGGTAATTTTCAAACCTCGTTAACAATTTCGGTTTATTAAATTCCAGGTGTGATGACTGCTAAATTCAACGTTATTAAAGAGCAAAATCGTAAAATGATTCCAATATACGGGTTATACAAATAGTTTTTTATTTTTAATTTTATACTTTAACAGAGCCGTGCTTTTTCAACCTTTTTTCTGCACAATGTTAATTGTTTCATTTCTTACTGGTGCCAGGGGCGGATACAAGGGAGGGGCGATCGCCCCTTCCTTGAGGGACCCTTCTCCAGCAGTTTTTCGACTTTGAAGTTCAAAAAAGGCAACTTTAGACGATCTTCGGTGATACTATGAGAAGTGATTGGGAATTGGGGCTCTGATCTAGATTTTTTTCAAAATTAAAGCGAAACATTTGTAATAAACATGTGTAAACCAGGTAGTAAAAAAGGGGGACAAATAGGAAAAAAGAACAATCGCCCCTTCCTTGGAACATTTCTGGATCCACCCTTGAGGTGCACTGTTTGTCAAAAGACACAATAGCGTCTTTAAAAAAAGACTAGTCGTGATTATCTTGCAGAATAAAAAACCGTTAGTACGATTTCCACTTGATTGAAGATGTTAATAACAGTAATTTTTCGCTGTTTAAGACACTGAAAGCTGACCTTGCTTATCAAAACAAATCTTGTGGGATTTGAGAAATCAAAAAGCAGTTTTCCTTTATTGTAAAAAAAATGAAGTAATTTACAGTTTCCTTCTCCTGTTATGTGTTCTTTCAAAATGACTCTGCTGATACAATTGCGTAAAAGTTTTAAGTTGCATTAGAAATATCGTTACCTAATGCTCTCTTAATGCTGTTGTTTTTAATTTAACCAGAAAACTTTCGCAGTAAGTCTTGAAAATCCAAGTCTCGAAAGTTCTAGATTCCGTGTAGTTCGAGATATTTCATTTATATTTTAAGTTACAAGTTTTAACTAAAAAAAAGAGATTTACATTCGAATATGAAAATCTAGATAATTTAATACTGTTAAACTTTTCTAGTTACATATATTGAGGTAGGGAAAAGTTATTAAGAAGTCAGTCTCAACAACACTCACCAAGTGACCTGTTTTTTACCCCTGCCAAGAAATCACAAATCAAAGAAAAACTAAATCACCAAGCGCAAATTCATTGACATGTTTTTTACACTTATTAATTATGCTGCAGAGTCATTTTCTTGTGTTTTTTTTTTTTTTTTTTTTGCTTTTGACCAGAGGCTTGCAAATATTATAGCATCAAAGTTGAAATGGCCAATAACGGTATGATGGTCAATAACTATACAATTTCTCCTACTTTTGACTACCCCATTACCAGTTACTAGCTCATTACTCGACGTTGCCCGGGTGCTTAATAATACAACGTAGTGGTTCTTAATAATGGTTCAAATATTGTTGAATGAGCCAATATTTAGAAAAGTGCCAATTTGAAGTTGGAGTTTTCTGAAAAAAAAATTTTTTTGCAGAAAAAAACTAATATTGGATTTTAAATCTAAATTGGGTCTAAATGCAAGAAAATAAAAGGGGGGAGGTCAAGGAAGTTATTTACCCCCTCCTTAGATTACTCACTTTTAAGCCGTTACAGATCTGATGAATGTTACAGATCTGATGTTAATATGAGTTACATATTTGAGTTTATGCTTTCAGTCTTCGTTGGCATCTCTAAATATGATATCATTTCCTTGTATTTTTAACATAGAATTAAGATAATTATATTAAAATATATATATTAGGCTAAAAAAAAATTTCATTATAAAAAAGCATTTCTTGATAATAAAAATGAGCGATAAGGTTTTTAGATAAAATAAATTATGAGATTACCAAATCCAAGCTCATAAAACATATGTTTTGTTTTGAAACAACACACAACTTCAACTTTTGCAACACACAACTCTGCTGCTTGCTTTTCTTTAATTAGTTACAGGAAATTTAATTTCTTGATCAGAAATTCAAATTTAGCATGCTAGTTATTATCTAGTTATTTAGCGAAGTTATGAGAAATTGAAGCACCAAAAAAATAAATAAATAAAATAATAATAATTAATTAACTTAATTTCTGCAGTGTCAATTTTTCTTATTTTACAAACTTCTATTGTTAGGTCATACAAACCACAAATGAAGCAATTGTACTGAAACTCATTGCTTTTCATTTTTAAGAACAAAAATATTTAATATATACGGCTAAAACCTATTATTTTTGCTTTTTATAATTCTGAAACGTGTGAGTTAGTTCTGTAACATATTCGCTGATTTTCAATGTTACCTCTCTGACTGTTACCGATCTGACAAACTGACAAAGTTTTTTTTTTATTTCCGAGTCGATTGCACTAAACCAAAATCAAACACGTGGTTTTTTCACTTGTAATAAAGGACTATACTTATATATAAAATAATTTTTAAAATAATAAAAACTGCGCATCTTAGAGCGTGTTACCGATCTGATGACTCAAATGACACACATTTTATAAAATCACTTTAAAAAATCTTACCTACAATTTTAGATGCAGAAATGCAAATTTTTAATTACGATTCGATAAAACATCCCACCAGGTACTCAGTATCACGTGGTATAGGTGCAGGAAATGATTTTGGGGGCCTAAACATAGATCGGAAGTTATTGTTACCACTCTGACGGCGGAACTTGGGACACGCTTATTTCGCATCGGCTAGAAAATCAGAAATCGATTGAAACAAAAATGAAGTAAATTATTAACAAAGGGGTAAAAATAGAATCGTTTTTTGTGCAAGTGCGTTTTTTTGGGAAGTTAGAAAGTGCGCATGACCTGTTTGTATGCTAAGCTTTGCTACTTGGGACACGTTACCGATCTGATTTTTGATGTATAAAAACAATATTTTCTGAAGAAAAAAATTATTTTTTTTCTGATGTTATTAGATGAAATGAAAGTAGAACCTTATCTTCTTTCTGGGGAAAATTATTTTTTTAACTAGTTATTGAAATACTAGTGAAAATTCCCTTGGGACTCAAATTGGCACTTTTCTAAATATTAGCTCGAATACAAATAATTGTAGCAGTAATTGTTTTTAACCTACTTCATGCTAAAATGAAATAGGTGAGCTTTAAATTGATAATTTATTGTTAATCGTTATGTTTGTTAGAAAATAGTCATATTTAAATGTGTTAAATTTTATCGGTTTGTATGCTCGATTTCTCAGCTCTATTACTCTATCTATACAAAATTGAAAGAAAATGGCCATTTTGAGACAAAAAAATTTGAATTTTGAGCTTTTTGGGGTTCCAAAAAGGGGTTCCAAAAATCCAAAAAGGGTGGATTTTTTCAAAACCCCTCCTATGTAAATTCTAGTACATCAAGACCCTCTGTGCCAAGTTTGATGAAAATCCGACGAAAACTGGATTTGTATAAGGAGCAAACATACAAACATACATCCACTTTTATATATATAGATTTCATAGGTAGTAGTCATAAATATAAAGATACATTGAAATCAAAGTAATTTGTGTTAGTCCTTTGCAGCGACCTTTTGTTGTTTGTTTGTTTGGTTTCGTGTGCATAAGTTAACAAACACTACGAAAAGAGTAAGCACCATCCCCTCGAGATAGGTTGGATTTCTTTACTGACATATACGGCAGGACTAGAAGGATTTACAACACGAAGAGAGGAAATAACACGCAGGGTACTAGCGGGAATCGAACTCGCGACCTCTCGTTTTTAAGGCAAAACCTCTACTTTTGAGCCACCAAATACCCGTTACCTCTTGTTGTTTTAAAAAATGGTATTAAAGAATTGAATAAAATAACTACCTTTACCTCATTTATGTCATACGCAATGTGTAACCACAATTTGAATGCATATTTAAAGTTTTTCGTGAGGAGCAGGCCATAATTTCCTTCCGTAATTGTTAGTCTATAACGATGAGATTGCCCGCAGGTGTTATTCATAAAGCATAACCTTAAAAGCACATGTGCATAATTTAAGACCATTATATATTAACTGAAAGAGAATAAAAGTTTTTTCAATTCATGGTTAAGGGATGACATTTTCATTATGAGTTGCCTTGATTTCGTTTATCTTTCTCGCAGATCGTACACCTGTTTGACAATTCAGCAACAGTTGGTTTTGCCGTCTTCATGTCTCTCTGGGGTGAGTAATTAATGCTCTTAACATGTTTGTATGATTTGTTTGTTCTCCAGGTGGGCGATATTTTCAAAAAATGAATGCTAAAATATTATTTTTAGTAACATTTTTGAAGGAAGGAAAAATTATTTCGTAGTAAAATGTCTTGCGTGCTTTATTTGTTTTCAACAGAGCTAAATATTTAAACTTGTTGTAGAAAAAAAAAATCATTTTTTCATGAGCCACTTGTCATTGCCACGCTGTACAAAATAAAATGTTGTTTTTACAGTATAATACAGCTAATTTTACAATAATAAACTAAAATTGCCCATTTTACAGTAGTAAACTAAAATTGCTGGCTTACACTAATAAACTATAAAATTGATAGTTTTACAGTTTATTACAGTGAATTTTACAGTTTTAAACTGCAACCTCTACTGCCAGCATTATACTGTTGTTTTTACAGTATAATACAGCTAATTTTATGGTAAAATTGCTAATTTTACAGTAATAAACAGTAAAATTGCTAATTTTATAGAAATAAACTGTAAAATAGCTAGTTTTAGTTTATTACTGTGCTTTTACTGTTTTCAACTGGAATCTCTGCTGCCAGTATTATACTGTAAAAACCACAGCTTGTTTTTGGTAGTGCATGGACAAAAAAATCTATGACATTAGTATTTTTACATGCAATGACCAAGGATGGATCTAGAAATTTTCAAAGTAAGGGGCGATTGATATTCTTACTAAATTTTTACGATACATACTGATTTACAAATTTTGATCACGAAGTATTCGGACTTCAATTCCGAAACACTTCCGGGGGAGAGTCCCAAAGCTTTTTCGTCCAAGTGCATTAAAGCTCGTTTAAAATTGCAATTCTAGAGCTTCGGTATCGAAAAATTACTGGTGAAAAATCCTCCAAGGGAGAGACGGTCGCCCCTCCCTTGTATCCGCCCCTACTATTGACAAAGTTGAACGAAAATGAGATTAGAAACCATACAAGGGCTACAACACAAAATTACTTTCTTTGACATTAACACATAACAAAGTAATATGAAAATCAGTAAAATAAAAAATTTTAATTTCAAATTTATTATGAAAATTACTGCTATTCAACTCATGGTCCCAAACTACATGCTGTAATTTCCATCAGCCACCATGTTCATGGAGTTGTGGAAGCGGAAGCAAGCAACCCTGGCCTGGGAATGGAACCTGGCGGATCTTGATTATGGCATGGTAAGCAACTCCAAAAATATTTCAAATATCCATATCTATATGTGTAAAAGTTGACGGAAAATTTTACTTTTATTTATTTATTATGTTTTCAAATTTAAGCCTGATTGCTGAACATGACTGTTGACACAACTTTCATTTTAGAGGTAGGTCGTGAAACGCAGCTAGTTCAGGATAATTTTTAATTCTGTGTCAGCGAAAAGTTTATCTTTGATTTGAAAACATATAATTGTTTTTAACAGAAGAGTAACCTAGTAGTGCTGACTTAAAATTCATCACGAATCTTTGTGCAAGGGGACCTACTGAGAACTGGCTAAACTTATACAAAGCAAAAACGGCAAAATATATCACAAAAATCAGCGTGATAGAATATAATTTGCTCAAAGTAAGTTTTCATGTACAATACAGAAAAAAAATTATTTCGAAAATATACATTAGCTTAAAATCTTTCAAATATGTATTAAGTCGAAAACCTTGTACAAATTCCTCCCTCTAAAAATTTAAATGATTGTTTATTTGAACGTTGCTATGGACTTTCATTTGTATCTCTTAAAAAATTTGCAAAACATTTTTTAATTTTTGCTTGTATGCAGTGGAACTTTTAAATAGTATTTTCAAAAACACATGGTTGCAATTACCTAGAAATCGATTTTCTATGTTTTAATGCAATTATATATGCAGATACGATTGTAATGAAAATATTAGAACTTTCTTTGAGTATTCGAACCACTCAAATATATGCAATCTAATTGTCTAGTCTAATTGCACTGCATGATCTTTTGAAAGTTATTTTATCAACATCACAAAAATGAGGTTATTTTTAAATGGACAGCAAACAAATGAAGTGCTATTTGCAGTTTTCTTAAAACTCGGCTTTTCAGCAAAAGGTAGCATTTAATCCTGTTCTTGCTGCTTAAATCAACGCCATTTTTTTTAATGTAATGAATAGAAATTAAGTATGTAGTTAAACATTATTACTTGTTTCGAAAAACTGAATAACCCTGTAAAACATTTCATTTTCAATGAATTCCAAGCAAATGTGAAGCCACATTTTTTTTCAGTAAAGCAGTCCAGAATTCTTTTTTTAAATCGAACTGCTGAACAGATTATTATATATAAAAATTATCATCGATATGAAACTTTTGTATCTGATAAGAGAGTGGAGAGTTGTGCTAAACCTTTATTTAAACAAGGGAACGAAAAAGAGTCGAACATTTCAGTTAGGAATAACGAAAATCCTTGTTATTTGTTGACGAAAGTCTCATGATCTCATGGATTACACATAAAGGAACTGGGAGGATAAGTTCTGTACCACTTCTTCCTACTACATCAATAAGAAGATTTGGGTTCCCACTATTCACGTAATAGGATCTGGCGTTAATTAAGAGAGCCATTCCACGAAAAAGCTACCATTTTGTCCCGCATTTGACGCTCATACATTTCCTTAAGGCAAGGGCGTAGCTAGGAGGGGTGCAGCAGCAGCCAATGGGAGGTCACTGTGACCTCCCATTTTATTTATTTGACTTTTATGCTAATTTTTGGGAACTTTATATAAACTGCGTTATTACATCTAGTATTGATTACTTTTCAGAAAACGATGAGAGGCTTGCCTGTTTTTGAGGAGAAGATTTTTAATTTACCGAATGAAACTCAGAACTTTACTGAATGATTAAAAAATAAAAAAAAATGAATTACAAGAATGCATACTTATCTATGTCTACCAAAACAGACGTGAGGCATCACGAAAATAAATAAATTAATTAAAGAAAAAAAAAAGAAAAAAAATAAAATGAAGAAGTTCAGCCTTGCAATACTGTCTCACTGTTTTCAAATTTCATCAGCCAATTTGTATCGGATAAGAACTTTTTAGGAGGTCATAGTGACCTCCTATTGGGGTGCCACTGCTTGCTCCCCCCTAACCTGAGTCCTCGCTACGCCCTTGCATTAAGGAGTAGTAATTTTAAAAGATAAATGACAAAGTTTTTTACCTGAGAAATCCCACACCGGTTTGTGACTTC